>JABUQX010060811.1:7500-47500 GCA_015478945.1 Trachelipus rathkii | reverse complement strand
ATTTATATATAGTGAAAAAACTTATTAATTATTTATATATATAAGATATATTTATATATCTAAATAGTATATGTTGAAGATAAATACAAATTCTAAATTTATCTATATATATATATCACTAGTTCAAATAATATATAGTTGGTGTGATAGTAAAATATTTAAAATTATAATATATTAAAAAATTATAATTATCATACATAGCAACTGTAATAACTATAAAGGAATTGCATATATTTTTAAAACATAACATATTAATTTTACATTAAAACATCCACTCACTGAAGGCCAAAAAGTATCCAGATTTATTTATGTAACTGATTTATTCTCAAATAATAATATTAAATAATTTAATAATTAAGTAACAATGAGATAATAACTAATAATTAATAATCTCTGAGCACAAATAAATAATTAATTTAATAATAATAATATAGTAATAATAATAATAAGGTAAATAATAATAATAATAATAATAATAATGAAATAGAGGAGCCTATAAAATTCTATATAATGTTAAATTCATGACAAGAATAAAAGCGTTTAAAAATATTTCATAAAAATGGAGAGAGAAGGAGAGAGGAGGAGAGAGAGAGATGAGAGAGAGAAAGAGAGAAGAAAAAAGACTTTTGAAGTCTGAGAACATAATTGCAGTCAGAGAAAAGAGAGAGAGAGAGGAGAGAGAATTTAAACAATAAATTTTTTTGACATAAAATTTGTAAAAATTTCTCCGAAGTAGAAGAATTATTATGTAATTATATAGAAGATCTTTTATGGAATCTTTTGACCAAAGCATAAAACTCTTCACTGAGAACAGAATAACACTCAAGCACTATTATTTAAACAAAAACCTTCAAGAGAGAATACATCAGTGCCGCAGATTGCATTTAAAGAGTGACCACGTAATGAAGAGACACTTTTACAATTTTTAAGGAGAAAGTACGCGACGAATAATCGTATTTTAGACAGGAAAAGAGGATATTATAACATTTTAACTTAATATAACTAAATTGGAAGGAAGATCATGACAGACTTGGAATTCAGAAAGAGGTGTGGTATAGATTATTGTTTATTAAACAATATAAGCAAAATCCTTGTGCATGATTGTACAAATATATACAGATTCGCTCATGAGGTGATTTTTATAATTAAAACTAATGGTCAATATACAGTTTAATGGAATGTATATTTTATCAGGGTAAACTATCTGATTGTTTGAGAACAAGATTTTAATGTAAATTACAAAACAGGTTGAACATATAAATGAGACAAACAGAAAGCAAAAAAGAGGTAAGACGAAAACAAAAAAACAATATATGATAGAAAGAGAAAGTAAATGGGAAGAGAACTCAATAACTATAAGAAATATTGTTCCAGATGGAATATTGAAGATAAACAGAGAGACGAAAGGCCAGATGCATAGAAGAAAGAATAAATGGTCAAAAGTTTATGAAGAAAAGGACAGCTAAACAAATTGGCTAAAGAAAGGTAGACAGAAAGGCTAACAGAAATAATAATATAAAATTTTCAAGAACGGAGAATATAAATAGAATTTTATGACTTACTAACACATTTGTTAATAATCGATAAAAGAAATGCGCAAAGTTTTTAGTTTGTAAGAAAGAAAAAAAAATGAGAAGATTGGAAAAAAAGTGAGGCATGAAATTTTAGTTTCTGCATTCAGACATAGTTTTTTGAAGTGTTTGAGGTCGGTAAGGAGAAGAAGATGAGATGAGAGAGAGAGAGAGAGGAATATCTCTGAGAGAGAAGAGGGAAAAATTATTCTTCAAAATTATGAACATACCGTTAAATTCCGCTTCCACAGAAGACATAATCTAAAGTTTATATTCATTTAAACTCCATTAGAAATATTGTTCAAACTTTCAAGGTCTAAAGACGATATTGTATGAAGCAAAGAAATATAGAAATGTTAATGTACTTCTCATTCTTTTATTATATTCATATTGTGATTAAATAAAAATATAAAATATATTATTTTATAATTATATAATAGTATATATATAACTATTATATATATTTACTCACCTTCATATATATTAGTAATATTATTATTAAGTATAAATTATATATTATTTATTATTAGGAATTATAATATTAAGATTATATTATATATATATTTTCCTTGTTTACGTGTGGTTGAAAAAAGAACTCTCTTGTTTGAGATGAGATAGTGAATTTTACAAAACATAGCGTGTTTAAGGATTTTTGCGTTTACTGTAGTGCACTGGCGTTAAAATCGAGTTAAGGAGAGTAGCGGGGGAGGACAGGGGAGGATGTAGCCCTCTCTCTGAAGAGTTGATTTGATTGCTCCTATTATGGAGGCATTTGGTGGTTGTTTTGTGGGTAAATCCTCTATGACAACTCCCAGGGCATGATATGAATTCGTTCCCTCTTGCTATCATTATAATTCACGTCTTCATACACCTTAAGAGTAGATCCTCTGTATAATATACAACCATAAAAACAACTAAATTATTACAGACAACTTTTTTTCAATTGTCCCTGGTCGTGGTGTGTGTCGAGAGAAAGAAATCCCACAAACGTATATTTTTTGATATGTCGGATCGTAAGAGACTAGTGGACAGTAGTAGTTGGGTTGGGGGACCCGCACACAACTTATTTTATTCATTCACTACCCTAGAGGAATGCATTATTATTAATAAATGATGCTAAGACGTGAATCAATTATAGATGAAAGAAGCGAAAATGTATGATCTTATGGGTAGATGAAATCTTTAGATGACACTAAATAGTGAGGAGAAAAGGGGAGAAGGATAGCCAATTTAATGTATTTAGGAAAGCAAATCTGATTTGCTTGCTGTGACTGAAACAAGGTTTCAAGGAAGTGGTGAAGATGAATAGAATTGGTCGAAATTTGTGTATGCTGCAGTGGAGAGGAATGAGAGATGGGAAGAAGGAGCCTTGAGTGATAAGCACAGACTCAGACTATTTGGATTTTTATTTTTGTGCGGCACTAGGATTCTAATGGTCTTAGTAAAATTAAGTGTGATGAATTAATTTGAATATAGTATGCTAATGCTAACATATTTCCTACTATATTCTGAATTCGATGATATGTTGTGTATAGTGTGCTTTAACCAGTGAATCGGCCGATAATCTGACATGTTTTGTACGGGGTGGGTAGGGGTTACTGATTGATTGTTTTGGGCGATTTGAATGGTTGCATAGGTGATCGAATAATTGATGGTACATCAACCGTGACTTTGGGGTTGTGGAGAATATGGGAATGGTAGAAAAGTTAAAATTCTGTGAGGAGAGAGGTGCGCTGTGGAGTAAATAATACATCTCGGCACAAGAGTATATCATAAGCATAAGAGAGTTTAGGTTACACTTCACACTATATAACTTCTTTGAAACTGACAGTTTAGACTCGTTCACTTACTAATGTAGTTATTCAGCATATTAAAACTTACTCTCACATGTTTAAAAGATATTCTTTAAATTCTGCGTTAAACTATATCTTGACAAGCATTGATTAGAATTAAACCTTTATGAACTCATTGTACAAACTTATCTGTCGACGACCTAAGCCTACAACAGGTTGATACACTATTTCCAGATACTTCGGGAAGAATATTTGTCCAATAGTTTTGACCACATTCTATATGGGTTTCTTAGTTACTTTTGCCCTCTTTGACGTTCTAATAACACCGGTACCCTATTGCTTCAAAGATATATATATATATAGTATGATATATAATATTTATCTAATAATTATTAAAATTTTAGTCTGTACTAAAATAAGTGATACTCATCTAAAATTTTGCTTCTGTTTTTCAATTAATTAATACAATTATATATACATAAAAAATTTGTCTTGATTCTCATATATCATGCTCATACTTATTGATTAGTATCTATACTTCACTCTCACCGACGTTCTGACTCTCATATAAACTACTCAAAATAACTACCGAGTTTAAATGGACCACATCGCAATGACATCGATATGATCAGGAGACTTGCAATTCCAACTGTCTTTTCTCCGATGATTGCACTCTACTACTCTCATTGAGCAAGATAAAAGTTAGCGATTAGGACTATTCTAGTTAGCATCAGTCATTCAGCTTTGTACATGTTCTAATGAGATCGTACAGATCTCTCTCCGATTATTCGATGCGATGTCCAATCTCCTGGGATTAGGTGAAACAATTCTTCGTTGTTATTAATTGCGCAAATTTACTTTACCTCAATTTTCTTTACTCTTAAACTAAACTAAGTGACACTTCGTGCTCGCCACTGGCTTCGTGAGACGTTTGCGTTTACTTCGTTGGTTGTTCCTGTAATCTAGGGAGCAGTCCCCAGCATGAATGTTTACGATTTTAGCCCCATCGTTGTGAATTTACTAAGAGTGCACTACTAATCTAAATTAATTTCTAAATTATCGATACTATCTCGACTTCTCAAAAGAGTGAATTGATATCGGGAAGCCAGAGACTTTTTTGAAAAACGTGACCGAAATGTGGATGCCTTCTATTTTTGGGGAGGCGAGATAATTAAGTAAACTGTGCTTCTCTGGCGTTTTCCCACAGTTCGGTTTATTGAGAACCCCTGTTAAATGAGTCTAACTGCGACGCTGTTTTCGATGGTTCGATACTTGGGCGGGGCGAATGAAACTTTTTGCTACGGTTATATAGTATTAGATATGTGATTAAGTTTCTCCAAATTATGTGTGTATTATTAGTGAAAATAAATGTATATAGATACTTCATAATGATATATTAGCTCACTTTAGAGTTATTTGATAATAGTAATTATATTTTAGTATTGATATATAAGGCAACTCATAGCTATTTTTAGTTATTGTGTTAAAAATAGACCGCGTATAATAATTTATATAGATCTCTACTGTGATAAGCTGGTAGTAAATTTGCTGATAATGTATTATTGATATTAATGGTAGTGTCGTTCTTGTTAATATATAAAATAAAAATATTTCAGATAGATAATAATAATATATAGAATTATGAATAATAAAATATATAATAATTTTTATTTTTATAATAAAATTCACTCTCACATAATCAATAATAATTTATGCCTAATAGTATAATTAATAATAATATATTTAATTTTAATTATTAAAAATCTACAGGCTTGATAATAATGTTTCGGTAAAGGTTTAATTTTTATTAAACATTTTCTTCCACTTTTTCAGCCTTCGTTTTCATGACTTATTTTTTTGATAAGAAAAAAAAGAATGTGATAAATTTGAATCTGGAATGAAAATGCTCTTGACATTCGTCGAAATGGTTCAATATTTTTTGATAGAATCACACACTCAAGGGAGTTTTGAATAGGTTAAATAACAGGGAGGAGAGAAGAGAAGAGGAGAAAGAAGGACAGGATATGAAGAATACTCGTTACGGATAATTTGGTGGGAGATATGACGAGGAGAGGTACTGTGAAGAAGTATATATTCCGAGTATAGGTATTTTGACGTAGCGAGAGATGAAAAGGACGAAGAAAGAGAGAATTTTGAGGAGAGAGAGAGAGGAGAGAGGAGAGAGAGAGAGACGGAGACTAGACAGACGACAGACTCTCACGACAGCATCAGGACAGACAGCCAGATCTGAACACAAGATCAAGTATACTATAGGAATTGATCACGCATACAAGATAGATCAGACAGTACATGTGAAACAAGAGACAGACAGACTCAAGACTAGAGGTAATAAAACTGGTTCTAGATTTAGTTATATAAGGAGTATTATTATTGTTAGGGTGGGAGCAAGAGTTAAATAGTTAAAGTGATAGTGGCAGAAAGATAGTGAAATAGTGAGAATGGCAGAAAGAGAGTGAAATAGTAAGAAAGATGGTGAGAAGTAAAAAGAGAAAGGATCCTACTCACCTCTCTCCCTCATTTAAGGATCTAACTCTCATCATTGTTTTATAGGAGTACGAAACTGCCTTTTTTATAACTTATGGCTTAGAATGATAACATAAACGGCCATACTTGAATATTCTCTAACAAAGCAATTCGTACATTTCTCTCTTCTCTCTACTCTCTACTCTCTCTTCTCTCTCCTTCTCTCTATCTTTCTTTAGTTTTTATAATTTATTTATATAGAAGATATATATATATAGAATAATATATATATTAATTAAGAATAAAATTAGCTAATGTCTTAATTTTTTTATTTGAAATAATTTAATTTAAAATATATAAATTAATATTTATTATGAATTTATTTATACTATTTATAAATCACATATATATATATAATATATATATATATATTATAATAATGTATAAATGATGTAAGCACTTCTTGAAATAATATTTATATGTCAAATATTAGATTCTCACTGAATCAGTGTTATTACAAGAAACTTCTTTCTGACAATGTTATCTTTTAAAAAATTCTCTACAATGTCTACAGTACTAAAAAAAAACTTAAAATCCAGTATTCCACAGCATTGTCTAACATTATCTACTAGTCATGTGACACTCACATACGTAGACTCGTAAGCATTCATTCTCAATATAGCTATTGCTTTATTGTGCTCATATCCATTATCCCTGTCCAATGAAGCTGAAGTCAATTTTTTTCCATGGTTACGTTATCGAACAAAATGTAGAAGAGTTTGAACTATTTTTATATATATTTATATAACTTTGTGTTTTGTTGTTTATTGAAACGATGGAAAGTGGAACAAATTATATAATAATTTAAGTTTGATTAAGTTAAGTAAGATTATGTTACGTTAATTAGGGTTATTTTAAGTTACGTTAGGTAGCATAGATTTAACGTATTTTTAAATATTTTTTAAAGGTGTGAAGCTCTTTTATTAAAATACAGATTTATTTTTATTTAAAACAGTTTTATATTTATTTTTGTCAAATGTGTTCGGATTCATGCAATCGATAGCGATACTAATATAGACAGGGATAAAAAACATGATCCCTTTATTGCATACCTCCTGTTAATTAACATCTAATATTCAGGATTTTTAATCTTTTCGGGTTGTGTATGTGGTAACGTTCACGAAATATTTAAAATTTATTTTTAAAAAATGAAAATTTTACCTATGATTTAATATTTCAGTTATAAAATCTGTTGTCCACTGTTAAATAGGAAATAAATAGAATGTTCTACGATTGAACCTTTGTGCAATGTTAAGAAATTATATTTAGAGAGCTTCTTTAAAAGAAGAAAACAATGTTCGTGTGGTATGAACCCTTAAATATAAAAGATTTTTGATAAAATTTTCACTAAACCACTAAAGTAATCACGCAGTGTCGTCTCTGCAAATCTTAGCAAAATCAAATTTACTTTAAATTACTTACTTTAAATTTCCACTTTAAATTTCAAGCTTAACTTAAATTTCCAGTGTAAGACATGGACATGAGGTAAAAAGGAAGGAGAAACCAAAAAATGTCAAATTAGTCTATCTATACTATCTGCACATAATTTCATTACTCTCTCACAATTGTCCTATTCAAGCAATGCACATAAATTCCTATCAAACTACACAATCATCAAGTAAAATAGATAAGCTAAATTATACTATATGTCGACTAAAGATATGAGGAAAAACATTCACACCGAACCATTTATAAAAAAGTATCACTCAATAATTAAAAGCTAATTATATACATAAATGCATTAAAACTAAGTATATCATAATACTTTTTCTTTAGACTAATAAAATCATCCTTTGCATAAAACCGAATGATAATTTAAGCATATCCCAAAACATTCAATTAAGAATAGATGTTACGTCACATGAAGAACTCTTGCATACTAGAATTCTTACATGTTACGTCACATGAAGAGACTCTAGTATGCAAGTCATGTTTTTATCATATATAAGATTTTTTTATTTTGTTTTACACCAAAAAAAATTTTAGAAAGAAAAGAACGACGAAGGTCTTATTTTCCAGAGGAATATATATAATAAAAGGAAGAGAAGAAAAAAAAATACTATTTATTACTTTATTTTTATGGACATTACGTTTCCAAAGGCCCTTAAAAGTAGATAAAAAGGTAACGAGTATCATAAAATTAAAGTTATTCAGAATTTTAATTTTATATATTAGAGTTTAAGATTTAAAGGAAGTTCAGTTAGTACAAGATACACAGATTTTATGTAGAAATGAATATATTTTTAATTAATGTTGATTTGATAAGTTACGCTGACTGTTGGCTAAAATATAAAAAGTTACACTGAGTATGATTTATAGCGGAGAGTATATATGAAATAAACTTTTACATACTGACCAAATATACATACTGGCTTGCAAATAAGGTAAGCTAATTAATAGTACTATTATGTATCTTTCTTATTTTCTTGACTACAAAGTAATAAAGCATTATTGTTAGTTTAATATTATTATATTATTATTAGTTTTGTTCTATTGGGTCTTTTTATTGTTCTTGCTATTGTTATATTTTAGTGATTAAGTTATTGTCCAAGTTTGATGTTGTTATTGTTATTATTATAAAATTTTTTGTTATTGTTTATTGTTTTAATTGAGTTTTTTTGTATATTCGTCTCTATTTATAACTTATAATCACGTTGACATGTGAATAAAATCTTTATTATTTATTTTTTTATTTTATTTACTCCTATTCTCTCTCTCTCCTCTCCCCCATATATATTATTGAATTATTATTTAATTATTATATTATTTATTATTATTATTTATTATTTAATTTATTATTAAGATTAATGAGTTCAATATATTAAAAATTTATTATTATGATTATTATTATTATCTCATCACTCTCTGTAGAACTTTATTCTATTAATTGATATATGTATATTAGTATATTATATTATTTATATATGCTATTATTATTATTATTAATTAATCACGTGATCATAATACTCTATTAATTATATAATTTACTTATGTTTAACTTTTTCTATTTTATTATTATTTGGTAATTATTTATTTAATACAATTCTCTTTATTTCTCTAGTTTTTATTGAATATAATTATGTGATATAATTTATATACATTTTATTAATGAATTATCTTTTATTAGTTGTTCTCATTATTAATTATTATTATTTTATTATTATATTATTATTATTATATATATTATTATATATTTATTATTATTATTATGTATATTATTACTGCATTTTGTAAATATTTCAGAAATTTGTCAAGGAAAAAACTTTTCCTTTTCTTAACAAACATTTTTTATTATTATTTTGTTACCTTTTTAATATTTGCCACATTCGCGACGCATCTCACACACACACACACATTCACCTACACACCTACACACTACACAAATAATATTCTTCTAGACACACACTCAAATAACCCCATTTAAATAAAAAAAAAAAATAATTGAAAAGCTTTTTTCATTTTTCATTTTTCTTTTTCATTTTTCACTTTAAATTTCGATGAAAGAGTTTCTTAGGTCATTCACGTCTTCAGGAAAACTTATTAAAATTGGTTTTAAGGTTTATTGTTTCTTCTAAATATGTTTAATATCTTTATATTTTTGCAATTTCATTAATCTCTCTAGCTTACACTATTTTTTTCCCCTTGCTACACATACATGTATAAAAGTAGTTCGAGCATAAATAAGAAGTGAAAAACAGTTATGAAAAGTAATTTAAATATGAGGACAGTAGTGATGATAGAGTAGATATGACTTAGATTAGATAGATAGATTGAATAGATAGATTAACATAGAAGCATTAAAATAATTTCTGATAAATAATCTTTATGTAGATAATCTTATTTACATAGGTACTAGGATAGTGAATAGACTTAAATAGTATATAGATTCTCTTTTAGTTTAGATGAAATAGAATAATATTACGTATATTGTGATGAGAGTGAGAGTTAGATTATTGTAAGATACTGATAGTATAGATTTTAATGATAACGTAATTAGAGAGTACTTAGATAGATGTGATTTAAATATAAATTTATTTAGAAAAGAGTTGAGGTAAAAGAGGTCTCTAGAAATGCAACAGGTTAAAATCATAATAGCTACTAAGTAATAATATTTATCTCAGATTTATTTTTTATTATTTAAATAACTACCGATTAATAACTTCCAAAGATAAAAGATTAAAAGTAGTTCAAAATTTTTTGAATATAAAAAATCAAAAAACAAGAAAGAAAACTTTCATATTGCAAGTACGGTAGATCATCCGTCTCTACTACCGTGTAAAATGGCTGGGTCTAAACAATCATTCACAAACATCAGCGTCATTAAATCTTAAATTCACCAGCTGATACTTTAAGGCTCTAATCTGTCTTCTCACAAGGTAATGATTTCACAACATCTAAACAAATGTATTAATAGATTATTAACAATGCTGACTGTTCACATATATATATTATAAAATACAATATAAAGGATATCAAATATTTGCACAACATGAAAACAATTAAAAACAAAAACAAAATTACAGTAAAATTTAAACGTTATTATTTGATATATTTAATTACATAAAGTCTAAAAATAATAACCTACAATTTCTAGAACAAAAAATATCTTGTCAAAAAATAGCATGTTATTATTGTGTTATAGAAAATAGGACCGAAAATTACAAAATAGTAAAAAACTATATCTCACATATCGGAAATTGAACAAAAAATAAAGGGAAGAACTTTTGAAATACATGAAAACTTTTCCTCTAAAAGTAACATATACAAGACTTTATATTTTATAAATATGAAAAAAAGAAGAAGAAAAGAAACTGTTTCCAAAACTTAGGGAAAGTTTTAGATGCCGCTGTCATGGAGGAGAGGATATGAGCAAAGAAATGACACACCAAAAATATTACAACTTTTGGTAAGACAATAGTAAAACACATGTGGCACTATTCCACACATAAGTTCTGAGCGCACAATAAAAAGTGAATAACTGTTCGTTTCCTATAATACGTTCAAATATACATGTATTTACGGATACATGCATGCATACATCCAAACACACATATCTAACTATAAGTAGATGAAGAGAAATATGGTTTTTTTGCTGCGGTCCACTTCGAGGGAAAATATGTAACTATGCAACTTGGAAAAATTTTCATTACATTTATAAATGTAATAATTGAGGTTATTTTATAAAGAGAAGAATTCTCAATATTCTTTTAGGAAATTTTCAGTGAAATATCATAACATTATTATTATGCTTAAAAAAATATATAGATATATATTTATTCTTTAAATAGTCATTTTTAACTCGTTACTATTATTATTATGATAAGTATAAATAATTAATTGACTATATTATAATTAATTATTATAGATTTTTAATAATACACTTAATTTTAATTTTATCAAAATGGTAATTTATTCATATATATAATATAGGTATAAAAGCTTATATATATATTAGCCGATCATGGGGTGTGGGAGTAAGTAATATTACGAGTTGCGTTGCAACCTAATCATAATTTTATTTACAAAATTGTTAGAGTAAATATTTGAAAGAATAGTGATGTATATACTAGCACCAATGTATTTGCAACCTTGTGATACTCGTCACTCACTAAGACTCTGCATCCTTGAATGACATCATACATTATTGACAATATTCAAGTCCTACACATATTGTGTAACATTTTGAAAATCTCTTATTTAGCTTACCTATCTTTTAGTAATTTTTAATCCTTCATTCTTTTGATGGTTATTCGAAAGTAGATATATTTATGCAGAAGTCCTTATTTGGTATGTGGAATGAGTTATTCAAATCATAAATAGCCGTTAAGATACGTTTGTGTGTTGTTTTAAGTTCTTTTTTCAGTGACATCTAATAAATTAATAAATTAAAAAAATATAATAAATATGATGTAAAAATATAATTATTTTATTAAAAATTGTTTTTTATAAAGTTCTAATGAAAGCTTATCTCCTCAGTCATATGTAAATTGTTATAGTTAAATTTAACCAATTTGCTGAAAAAAATATATAATGTATTGACAATTAATTTTAAATTTAAACCAATATATATAAATATGATATTATTTTATAATTACATTTACCGTTATAATAGTATTATAAAATATAAATAATTTTAATATAGTATTTTTGCTTAATATATCAATATATGTGAATGTTAGAAAAAGTAATATAATAAATATTGTGACTCTATATATATATATAATTGAGAAGAAAAATGAAATTCTAAATTTGCTACTGATATATATATATATATATAATAGTCCTGTCTATTTTGTATTTAATAAATAATTATTGTTAGTTCTAAAAAAAATTTTTATTCTCGCTAAAAATATATTATATTGCTACTCTAATCCAATTTATCTGTGTTAATATCATTGAGTGCTACTCATATCATGTTATTATGTATTTTACTACTCTCACTTCTACTTTTCCCACTTGAGCGGCCGGTGATACACTGACTCCGTGTACGTCACGCCGCTCCTCTCTCTCGAGTCTCAACCACCTCTACTCATGCTCGCTCCCATCACCGATCCATCTCACCTCATCGCCTGCCTTACACCACCCAAACGGAGACTCTTTATTTCTTGTCTCAGCATAGCCACTAACCTACACCTGTGCTGTCCTATCCCTTGATCTTCAGCTGCATTGCCCCCAGTCTCCAGATCTCCTGATTATTCCATCACATAGATTAACACCTCGCTGCTTTGTGGAGGTCGTGAACCCGCCTATGCCTCTTCACCATACCTGTACACTACACGCATCAATGCTTCACCAGACATCCATAGCTAACCACGTCTCTGCTTTGTTATTCCCTCTCATAACTAACATGTGCCACATACGACATCATAGCACTCTCTCTTTCTTCGCAACTCTCACTCTGTATCTAAACAACGTATCGGAAGCTCGCGGCAACTACATTGCAGCAGTCGATGAGGAGGAGAGAGAGAGAAGAGAGAGGGATGAGGAGAGAGAGAAGACGCTATCGAGGACAAAAACACTGGAGGGAGGAGAAGAGAGAAGCAAAGAGACGAGAGATAGAAAGCAAGAGGGTAGGCAGAAGCCGAGAGGAGGCTGAGCGGTGCAGATTCTGTCGAGGAGAATGGACGGAACGAGAGGAGAAGAGAAAACTACGGAGGAAGGAGGAGAAGAGGACAGAGAGAAGATGAGATGGGAGAGAGAGGAAAGAGGCGAATAAGCAAGAAGCAGAGCCATCGAGAGAGTACGCTATTCTAGTCAGCGTGTACTAAAGACTCAAATCGATCCTCTATGACGTGCCACCGGCCACATAGGTTATAGTTCAGAAATATCCGCTGCCTATAAACTAACTCTATTGCATGCACGGAGATTCCTAATCCCTATAGACCTAGTCAAGTCGAGAGCACCATTAGGCGCTGGGCTCTCACATAAAACCACAAATCCTGCACGTATCGACACCAAGTATCGACACCAGCGGTCTTAATCGCGTCAGTCTCTAAGGCATCCTGGAGTCCATACCATCGCCGTCTTTCTCGGTCCTAATGCCATCTTATCTTGTACTAGCTTAACCCTACTGCTTATCTCGGCCCAGCTCTCTCACTCTCCGTTGTTTACTCTTCTTTTCTGCACGATCGTTGACCTAGTACCTTACTCCGGAACCAAAAGCCCCACGGACCCTCACAGCATTGCCTGTCTCACGTGACGCTACAGCGCAAACAGTCGCCGCTCCCACTTCCCCTGGTCCTCGCATTAGTTAAACCTTCCCACCTTACTTCGGACGCGCTCATACTCGCTCTCACGTTGCCAACTTTTCGCTCACTATGCAAGAATGGAGAGTCCGCGATTGAGACTATGACGATGAATAAACGCACGTACGATCGGAGAAGAAAAGATAGAGGCAGAGAAGAGACAGAATGGAGAAGATGAGAGAGAAGGGAAGATTATCATTGATGAAGGAAGAAGAAAAAGAGGAGGAAGGAGAGAGGAGAGGAGAGAGAAGGAGAGAGCAGAGGAGAGAGAGAGGGATGAGCAGAGGGAGGGAGTAGAGGAAGAGACGACGAGAGAGAGAGAGGAGGGGGGAGAGAGAGAGAGAGAGAGAGAGAGAAGAGGAGAGAGAGGAGAGAGAGGGAGAGAGAGTGGGGAGATGGAGGACGAGAAGAGAGGAGAGATGAGGGAGATGAGAGAGGGGAGAGAGTAGAGTAGGGAGAGAGTGTAGGAACCCATGAGCGAGAGAGAGAGAGAGAGAGAGAGAGCGAGGAGGGGGGAGAAAACAGGACGTGGAAATATATGATACCAAATTCGCATGTCCCCTGCTGCCTAATACCGTATGCCACGAAGAGGCTGCAGCCGAGATACGAGGATGGAGAGGAGGGAATGAGGAATGGGAGTAGAAAGAGATGAAGAGAGACGGAGGTGAGACGATGAGATGGGGGAGGAGAGGAACGGAGAGCGGAGAATGAAGATGAAGGAGAATCTTAATGAAAGGAGAAGGTGGAGAGGAAGTTCAGAGAACCAAGAAGAGAGACTTAACAACATGGATTCTATCATTCCTAATGGAAGTCGGAAGGAGAGTCTGACTGGGACCTCGACACGCTACGTCCTGAGGAATCCTGCTGAGTCATCACTAGAAATGACCCAACTAATGGACATCTCCCAGCCGTCACACTAAGACTGTCGTAGAGAGTCAATAGTGGTCTCTCAAGACACGCTCTCTTAGTATCGCTAACCTCAGAGTGTGGGTGAAGTGCTCAAGCACGAAATGATTTCTTTAAGTCATAGTATATTAGTTCAACGCAGAACCACATCAACCCCCGTTCCGACTGCAGTGCTCGATTGTTAACCAACACACTGTTGCGCCAGAGCGACTGACGGAGAGAGAGGAGGAGAGGAATGAGAGAGATCATCGCGATGGTTACTAACGAGCCTGCTGGATGGCTGGGCAGACTTTGCGCGCCACACACAAGGCTGACGTCCGTGGAATATTCTGTTCATCTTTTCATGGCTGTAATACAGGGCTCCACACAACTCTCCCCAGCTCCGCCCCGTGGAACCGATCGCACCATCGCCTAGAGACATAGGCAGCACGAGAAGAGAAGAGAGAGGAAAGAACGATGAGGAGAGGAGAGTAGAGTTTGAGGGTTGGGAGAGAGAGGAGAGAGAGAGAAGAGAGGAGGAGGAGAGAGAGATAGGAGAGAGAGGAGAGAGAGAGAGAGAGAGAAGAGAGAGAGACGGGTCTCTGCTCCTAGTGTGTGCATATATTTATCTTCCGATAATAGATTTTGTTGTGAAGAGCTCATCTAGCATTACTGCACCTCTCTCTCTATATATAATTCCTGGAAAAGAAAATTCTATTATATATATACTCTCGTGTCTCTCTTCATCTCTCTCTTCTTCTTTCTCTCTCTCTCTCTCTCTCTCTCTCTCTTCTTCTCTCTTTTCTCTCATATATATATATATCAGCATCTCTCTCTCTCTTCTCTCTCTTCGCTCTTCTCTCTCCTCTCTCGCTTCTCTGTATGTATATATATCGCTATATACTGCGTTGTCTTCACTCATCTCTACTCTCTACTTCTCTCGTCTCTCTCTTCCATCCAGTATCGGCATAGTCTTCTATAGCTAAGTAAATATACTACCTGCCTCTCTCTCTTCTCTCTCTCTCTCTCTCTCTCTTTATTCTCTCTCTCTCTCCCGAGTCGATCACTCGCTCTATGCTCCAATCTACTCCTCGTTATAGTAGCTCTGATATATATCTCTCTCTCTCTTTACCCTGCTCTCGCTCTAAGTCTTCTGATATACTCTACTACTCTGCCCATAATCGTATATATAATAGTGTGTAAATCCTGGTGGTGATATCTATATATATGTGGCTGGTCTCCGGTATCTCTAATCTCATATCGATGATATCTTCTCTTCTCCATCACTCTGCCTTCCTCGCGTACTACATATCTTATATCATTGAATCCTGGGTGGGTGTCATATAGATTTCGCCCAGCTACTGAATCAGCCTCATTACTCTATTTCTCTCCTTGGTACATCACTCTGGTTGATATATATTCGACCAGCGTTTTCATTACCTATTGAGTGGTGCACACTCTGGGATATATATATATATATATAGAGTTTGGCTTCTCCGATAATATATAATGTTCACAACTGATATATATCTTTTTGTACTGAGGTAGGGGTAAAATTGTCCTACATAGTTACTAATAATTTAACTTTCCTTTGATGTCACCTGTGTCTCGCGAAATATATATAGACGCAACACTCGAATTAGGCTATCGAACGTCTCGCGCCTTTAGCCTCTTTTACTCTCATATCTCTCTCAGTCAGTCCATATACTTCTACTACTACTACTACTACTACTTCTGGTCTGGCCAAGATTGCTCTGTAATCATCAACCGTGTAATATGTAATGAATTTACTTATCATAATATCCGCATTCCGTCCCTTTTCGTCTGACAAGAAACAAAAGCTTAATATACCACTAAATTACTTATTAAGTCGAAGTCAAAAGGCGATTATGCACTCGATTCACGTTAGATCATGAACGCTACCAGTGAGCATTTTAGTGCTCAACTTCTCTACACTAATAGTGGTGTGCTAGTCTGGAAAATCCTTATCTACATGTCGGGAGAGATAGTTCCTACGCGTTCGACCAAAACTCTCGTTGAAAGAGTGCAGAAAATATTGTCGACACTAATAATAATAGTATTATTACAAATATTAATTATTTAATAATATTATAATTAATATTAATAATAATAAAATAATTATAATATTATATAATAATATAATAATAATATAATATAATTACCTAAATTTATTTTCATACTATTCTTGGCTTCGTTTACTATATTAGATTAAAAAAAATTCTCACCGGTTTGTTTGAGAACGCGAAAGCAAACAAAAGTATTTTGGAGTGCTTTTTTATCTGTAGTATTAATTAAAAGTTTAAAAATTCTCTAATATAGTAATATAATAATAATAATAAAATAATAATAATAATATAACAAATATAAATAATATAATAATAATATAATAATAATATAATAAAATTAATATAATAATAATATAATAATAATAATAAAATTATTTTCAGTATCGATTGCTTCCCAGCAGAAATGGAACAATTCTTAAAGATATATATTTTTTAGTATATTGTCAAGGTCACATCTACTTAATGCATCTTGCGTTCAAATGTTATTTATTAATTATATTAAAAAGCGTCCCCCGCTAAACACCTACTCTTCTACTGTCTCCCCCCACACCCCTGACAATGCCGACTCTTTAGTCTTTAACCGTTAGATAATTTTTTTTAGTTTCATTTATTATTATTATTATATTATTTATTATATATTATTATTATATATATTAATTGTTATTAGTCAAGTAGTAAGTAGTAGTGTCGTAGTAGTGTGTAGTGTAGCTGAGTAGTAGTAGACCAATGAAAGTCCACAATCTAAAAAGAAGTTTTCACATATTCTGTTGATATCAATCAAAAACTAAAGCAGAGTCGAAACAGGAAAATTTTAAATTTGATATAATAAAATAATTACTTGTATTTATTTTTATTTATTGTGGTGTGATGTATTTATTTTTTTTTATTTATTTATTTTTTTTTTTGGGGGGGGGTTCCCTATGGTAATAAGAATCATTTTGAGGAAACATGAATACCTGACAGGGGTAACATTTCGACAATACACAAAGAGGTTAAATAACCATTATTATTCACATTATTATTATTTTATTTTATTATTATTATTTTATTATATATTATTTTATATATTATTATGTATTTTATTTTATTGCCGTTGATTCAGGTGGTTTGATTTAGCCAATCCTTGTTTTTTTGTTTTTTTTTTTTTATTTTTTATTTTTCTAATAAAATGGTAAAAAAAGTACTGTAAATAGAAGCATTTTATACCATCAAGTACTGTATATTTATTTAGAATAAATGGTGAGGAAAAATTAATATACTTTAAAATCTGTACCCCCATTAAAAAAACTAGCGTTACAATATCAAAAACTATTAGCTAACCGTAAACCTAACCCTAACTAAGCTAATAATTGTAATCATTTTTTCCTCTTGAGTTAGAAATTGCTATTAACATATGTTAAACATCTTGAACCATTTTTAGGGGTTAGTTTCAAAGTTATATTTGAGAGTGCGTGATACTCTGAGCTACTTATGGTTTCGTTGCGTTTTTTCTAAGAAGGCCTACTATATGCCCACTGGTAGGTATAGAGTACGTCTCCCTCGTAGTTATAGTAGAAGGACACAGGCTATCCTCCAATTAAATAACCTCTACAAGTGTTACTTATATATATATATTATATATATATATAACAGCTCGCGATGTTAATAGATCTCTCGCTTACAACTCAACTGTACATTAAATAAGATTAGGTACCCTACTGAGTGACATTTATATAACCCGTCAACTGATGTATACTCGTAGACTTCATAGCGTGCAACCCCCGTGATACTCCACCTCTTCGAATAGATCTGCCTCTATTTGCAAGCCCTTGAATATTTCACTACGCCTGATTTGCCATTCAGTCGCGCAAAGGCATTCCTGGCAATGTCGCTTCAACTTGTAACCCTTTATGCGCTTCTGCATCCACCTACCTCTCTCATCTGGTGTATTCGTTACCCCGTGTAGCCACGTTATGCTTCCTAACGTTCATATATATTAATATAATACTATTATATATTATTATTATATCCTAGCACTGTTGATACCTCTCCCTTTTCATCCAAATATATACCATTTATATATATATATACTATATTAGTCAGTATCACGATAGTGAGTGCTCAACTAGTACGTGTAACTATCGCGGACAATCACACTAAGCGCCGTGCCACTTATATCTCGAATACATTATAGTGTGTGCATCTCAAGATACAACGCTGTAAACGCCATATCTCGTGATGAACGCCAGTAATCCAGAGCCTTACGCTTATATATATATTCGCTCAATGAGACCTACGATTTGCCTATCTCGTGTGTCTGCTCACTCCTCCGCTACTGCCGATCTCATAGTGTGTACTCTCTCCCTGGACTGAGTGAGAGATAGAGGCACAGCCTATATCTCTCCTCTTCACTTGAGATACTCCGCTCGATCCTTGTGGTATAGACTATAGAGGACCAGAAGCGCTACGTATAGATATGCTAATCTCTAAGCTTGTTCAATCGTGGGGTGTGAGTGCCTAATACTCTCGTTTCTACTTGAACGTTTAGCTCGTCATGATGTATATATATAAGTGAACCTTTTCAATCTCAATATAAGATTAATTATATGTCCATCTCAGTACATTAAATTGTATATTTTATGAATGCTTAATTAATAAAATTTTTGCTAAAGTATTTAAAAAACTTTGATATAAATAACGTAAAACTATATAAGCCAAAAAAAAATTATAAAAATATTGCCTCGTTACTAGTATAAGATCATCTATATAATGATACGTTAGATTGTATTGAATATGGCTATAATGGTCTCCTCTCATCTCTCTCTCGCTTTCAACAGTGTATATCTCTAGCTCACCTGCTGTGATTATCTGTATAGTTCTGCGACAGCTCGCTCTATCTCTCTCTATATTCATTGTCTTCTATCACATATACAAGATTGTGGTGGTGCGCGTAATATAGTTCTCACGCTCGACCAGTAAGTGTTTTGAAAGAGTTTATACAGTACATAACTCAAGGGTTGTAAGATGTGAGAGAAGGATCAACTAGATGTCGAAATGAAAAGACCATGAACATATCTGATCATTTTGGGAGGTTTTCCTTAACGACTATAGTATTGATTGAATTTCGGATCATTTGTTATTATCTGTATCCACCTCCATTAGGAATATCGATTGCATGGTTCGAACACATTCCATAAACTGTGAAATAAAAATGTGTAGAGTCAAATTTAAACTACATAGTAATAAAGCTGCTTCACACCTTTAAAAATATTAAAAACTACACTACGAAAATTATACTAATCATTTTGAAAAATATATGAATCATTTTTGAAAATTTTTAAAAAAAATTTAATAAAAAAAGTAAAAAGAAATTGATATATTATTTTTTTTGTTTTACACTAAGCTAACAAAATTACTAAGCTAGACAATTTTTACAGAAATTTTGATTCGAAGAAGTTTGTAAAGATATTATGATTGTAGACGCCATGTACACTTTTTTTTTTTTATTTAAACGCAATACCATACATGTCGTGATGGAATGAAGACGCGGCGCTCGGCACACCGATTCCTAAATAATATTATATTCTTTTTTGTGTTTTTATTTTACAAAAAAAAAAATAATAAATGAAAAAATTAAATTTCTCAAAATAATAATTAGTTCATTACTTAACTTTCGTTGTGTGACATACGTTCTAGAATCTTAGTTACTTTAACATTTATTTTTATATTTTATAAATTTATTTCCTTTGTATTATAAAAAAACGTGCTTTAACATGGGCGTTTCCTGTTCCTTTCTTACTAGTAGGTTTTTAAAAAAAAAATACAAGCTTAACTGGAAGCAGATAACCCACATGAGCCGAAATTTCATATACAACATACTAGTTAGTGGCGGGTAGAGTGTGTGTACTCGATATATATATATATATCTATCATCTTGAAACTTTTGTACGCAGTTCGAGTGGGCACTGGCTTCAGGCATCTCTCCCCTCCATATGACTCTCTCTTTTCGTCTTGGTATAATATACTATATGACAGTGTGAAGTGCGTAGTGTTGCTATCCAACATCGTTGTCATAAATTTTCACACCAATTCGTATATACTGACGATCTCTACCCGTGTGTGTGTAGTTTTATATTCTATACAGAAAGTGTGTGGTTTCTCTCGCGAACCTTGGATATCTGGTCAGAATTGCTCATTATGCTGACAGATTCTCGACGAATGGGATCTTTACTCGGAATAACGTGTCGTGGCGTTAGAGTGCGAGTTGTCTAGAGTATCTGGATGTTTGTTCATACCATTTGTGAGCTCTTAATTAGTTCTGATAGCCAAATTTTGGATAGTGGCTCTAGTGCTCTCCGTTCTCTGTGGTATCGCATACGTATAAGTACAGTAGAGTCCTCTAGTGTTTCCATGGTTAGAATCGACGATGCTGCTTCACGTCTCGTACGTGAGGTCTCTCGCTCGAGCAAAAAAAGGTAATCTTTGCTCGAGTTGAACGCGAATATTGGTCGATCTCGCGGTTTAGCCGTTTTGCTTTTGTTACTTTAGAGTTACTCTCGTAAGAAATTGATTACCCAGTTTTAGCACGATTCGTCATAGAACGAAACGCGCGAGTTTTCATAAAGTAACTTATTTTCCCCCTGAGAATCAATCCCATGAGTTTGAATAATAGAAATAAAAAATATAACAAAATGGTTAATTATGTACAAATAACTGAATCAACTTTGTCTGGAGTGTGTTCTGAATACTCCTCATGTCTTTTCGCCAGTTACCTCTTTATTCATCACATTCAAAGGGCTCATTATCAAGGTGAACGTCGCTCTCTACTCTATTGTCATATAGATATAGATAAATTCGGAAGCAACGGGAATAGAACCTTACAGAATAAAAATTCTTACGTTAGTGGATTTTTTTCACGATTTTGACCTAGTTTAACAAAAAAGCACTGGAGATTTCTTCGTTTCGTAGCACAATGCAAAACGAAACTAACGCTTAAATAAATTATATTCAGAGCAAGTATAAAAACCCGCGTCTCTCTCTCTCCTTCTCTCTTCACAACACACACACTAACACACACAAAACACACACACAACACCACACGTATTCATGCTAAAAAAATCGATTAAGAAACTTGTATTTATACTTTAGGAAGATTACGCTGAGGGTGTGTGTATGCGGGTAGAAATCTCAACATATCAATAGATATCTGGGCCTTCTCTATAGATATTGCTGTGGTGTGTGTGAGATTTAGTACGGTGATTACTCTTACGATATTTCTAGAGTTGATCAAAAATTTGATCAAATCTCAATTTTAGTTTTTTTTAGGAAAGACATTTGAAAGTGGAAGTCCGGTAAATAACCGGCGGAACCAGTTAAGTTCCGGCCGACGGAACTTTTTAAATCAGGGGGTTCAGGTAATCCCTAATATATTATATATATATATATATTATATATTATATATATAATATATATTATATACCCTCCTTCGGGCCTAATATCTCTCAAGCCAATAGGCTCTCTCTCTCTGACTCGACTATATCACTATGATAGAGAGTACGCTCTCTCTCTGTAGTATTCATAGATGCTCTCTGCCGCTTCAGAGCGGATGGTGTGAGAGCTCTCTCTTATGATATATATCATTGATGGAGTATCTGGCAGCTTGGAGGCTTATGTGCTTAGAAACAGGATCTTTTGGAACTCTGGAAACGAGCTTTGAGGTCAAATGAAATAGATGCTAGGTCTTGAAGGTTGAACCCTACCTTTGAGTGGCAACTCAGGACAGGCATCAGAAACTTTGCGCGAGAATTAGTTTCTGGAGTTAAGATAAAAGATCGCTCCGCTCGCGACGCAGGACGCTCGCTCGGCATCGTGACATACGCGGTGACCACCGATACACTCTGCGAGAGACGTATTGTGGTAGGGTATGGCTCGTTCTACACCTAGGCCGCTTGACCATACTAGTACTCAATTATGCATCGAGTGTGAGCTAGGCGTAAAGGTTCGTTACTTAATTTTGAACTCGTGAATATAGCTCGAATCTAACATATATTTATGCACTTCTCCTATATCCTCCGCGACTACTCAATAGTGTGTGTGACTTAATTATAGTACGTATATATATATATTATATTATATATATATATATTATTATTATATAACATTTCTATCTGCAATACATTGCTTATGTGCAGATTTTTTGCTATATATCACATACTTTACAGATATCGTGCTCTCTCAACTCTCGAGATATGTAGATTATTTATATATATATATAAGATACTCCTTTCTTTTATATCTAATTATGTATCCCCATATATATATATATAAAATAATATTGTCATTTTTCGATTATTATTATAATATTATTTTATTATTTTATCATTATATAATTATTATATATTATTATTATTATTATTATTAATTATGTATTCTTATTATTATTTCATATACATATTATATTTTCTATATATTTTATGATTATATAATATGTATTTTTTTATATATATCTATTATATATATTATATAAGATAATTCCATTTATCAATGTGAAGCATTTATATATTCTATAGTATGTATAATATATATAATATATATATATACTATATATATATATATATATATTATAATATATATTATTATCTGTAACGGCTGTAGTTAAAGCCAAATTAATAAATATATATGTGACTAGGATGTAGAATGAATCACTGAGCGGAGATGTATAGTAACTAAGCTAATATAAAAGAAAATATTTTATATTGCAAGAGCTTCCAATTTCTTCTAGGAAACTTCTTTTAGCTTAGATTCGACGAAACGGTAGTGAAGTTCGGTTTCATAGCCAAGGTGTCTCTTTAATTCTATAATAACTTATATTAGAGATAGATGTTTAATTTTATTTATAGAATTTTTTTTATTATGAAAACTTATGTTGTTTTTTTATTCTTCTATTTTTTGTAAAAGGTAATAATAAAAAGATAAATGGTTTATTTTTAAACGTGTTAAGTAATTAATTGATTGTTGGCCCTGTGGCAGATGTTGTTTATTATAATATTTGAAGTAAATATATTTTGATTTTAATTTTATAATTAAACGTTTTTGATAAATTTTAAACCTTGATCTGGTTTAAAATTGGTATTTATAGTATTTTAAGCTCTTTTAAGCGCCATTTTTTCATTTTATATTTTATTTAAATTAAATATAACAATTTCTAAAGGTTTTTGATCTTTATAATAAAAATTGGGTCATATTTGCACTGTTCGACCGAGTTAATTATTTTTTATTTTTTTATTGTTATTTTTTTTATTTTATTTTTAGTTCACATTTCACGAGCTTTTTACTCCTATCTAGGGATGGAACTTCTCTCTAGGGGTCGCAACAACTATGAAAATTTGTCATAGGAGCCCGCAACATTTACACTAGTATTAACGAAGAATTAGCCAAGAGTAAGCAAAGAGCGGAGGAAATCGAAAGGAAGGTAGCTTAAAGAGTAGCGACTCGTGCCATACTGATTGAAAGCCTTAGGAAAAAATAGTGGACGTCGATTCGAGATAAGCTGCAAGCAAACGCCGAGTTTCAGGATTGGTTTTTATGCATCGTTTAGGGCACATAGTGGAGCATCGAGTCAAAAGTCAAAAGAAAAATGATCCAATTTAAAATCAGTCTTCAAAAAGGTGAAAAAGCACTCATACAGTGTAGATGTGATGTAGAATCTCAGATGATATTCATATAATTTTTACATTTCTTGATTTCTCTCCAGCCCAAAATAAAAAATTCACCTCTAAATTTCTCAAATATATATATATATTAAATTATATATAATATAATCACTAGATATATATATATATATTTATATATATATATATTCTATACTCTATTATATTAATATATATACTATATAGTATATAATATATATATATACTACCTTATATATAATACTATATATTATATATATATGTATAGTATTTATGGACCTTTCTGTTTTACGTTTGGGTCAGTTTTGATTTTTTTTTGTTTTTTATTTTGATATATTGCTACTATATGATCCAAACAATGAATTTCAGTGGTAACGGACATGATTAAAAATATATAGGACCAGTTACGTTTTTACGGATCCGTAATTTTAAAAAAAATTATTTTTTTAACTAAGGATATACCCAAGGGTAAACCGCAAGATGGCAGGAAGTCAGGGTCTCCGCGCCTTTCCGGACACGGACCGACAGGGATAGGCTATTTCCCCCTCCGGGGAGGTCTCCGGAACCCCCGACTCTTTTGGTATGTTTGGGGTGTGCGGGAGGTTCTCCGCCCATCCCTACGGGGATATGGAAACGTCCCCCTCTGTCCCCTCGCTCGAGCCCCTAAATTTTTTTATTTTATTTTTATTTTTTATTTCCTTTTATTTTTTACCCTCATTTACACGCTGATTCAAATATGTAATTTGTTTTCTGTAAGTGTCGTTATTTTTGAGATATTTAATATTTATTGAAAAATGTTTTTTTGTTTTTTTTTTACATTTTTGTAAGCTTTATATGCTGATTCAAATAGTATTGGTTTTTCTGTAGTGTTGTACTTTTCGAGAATTATTTGCATTTTAAAAAACAATATTTAACAAATGTGATTTTTAAAATTATTTAAATACTTCGACTTGATTGAATCATTGGGGTATTCCCTTAAAACCCAAACTGGGGGGAACGATTTCATTGTTGGTATCATCAGTAGCCAATATCATTAAAAAACAAAAAAAATTTCAAACTGACCATGCGTATAAAACAGAAAAGGGCCTTACTATATATATAATTAATCGAAGCATTTTTCGCTGGATGTAATTATAATAATAATAGAAGGCTTAAATTTTTAGTTTCCAATCATTTATTTAAGTCCCCTAATATGAACATGTTAAGAATTTTAAATAATATATGCAGTTCTATTGAAATCAATATTTTAGGCCTTCTATATATTAATATTAATATATATTATATATATAGAATTATATATAATATATATATATATATATATATAATATTTTATATATATTATATACTTAATATATATTATATATACTATATATATATATATATATTATATAGTCTATTTTGTTTTACGATAGTCGTTATTTTTTTTTGTTTTTTTTTATTTTTATTTGCTAATAATATGTACCAACAATGAATATTCGTGTAACGGACATGATATAAAAGTCGAAGTTTTTTTTAAATAATTTTTTTAAATCAAAGTTTTCATAATAAATATGTTTTTAAAATGAAAATATCTCGAAAGTAACGACATTACAGAAAACAAATTACTATTTGGCATCAGCATAATTAAGCTTATTACAATGAAAAAAAAAAAAAAAAAAAAAAAAAAATTTTTTTTTATTAAACATAAATGTTTGAAAAAATGACCTACATACAGAATAACAAATTAATTATTTGGAATCAGCGTATAGATTAAAATAAATGGTAAAAAATAATAAAAAAAGGGCAAAAAAAACAAAAAAATTAGGACGCTGGAGAGCACAACCCGACGGGGGACAGAGAGGAGGGACGTTTCCTACCCAGTAGAGAGAGAGGGCGGAGGAACTCACCGGACACACCAATACACAAGGCGGGGGGTTCGAGACCTCCGGAGGGGGGAAATAAGTCCTAACTGTAGTCCCGAAGGCCCCGACTTCTGCCATCTTTGAGGTTTACAATGGGGTATTCCTTTAGAAAAAAAAAAAAAATTTATGACGGAAGTTATGTTAAACGTAAAGATCCTATTAATTTGAATCATGTCCCGGCATTACATATAATTGATTAATTAGGATATATATCTAGAATATATTTAAAAACAAAAATATTCAAAAACTGACGAGTCGTAAAACAGAAGAGGTCATATATAATATAATTAATATATAATAAATAAATTAACTTAAATTTAGTCAGGAACTCCAACATATATATATTATATATATATATTACTATAATATTACTATAAGATACTATATATATATATTATCATTTAGTTAATATATATATAATTATATATATAATTTATATACATATTATAGGAATAACACTCTGACACATTTTTGTGAGATACAAACAGCTAGAAAAGTTCTTTTAATTAAATCAAGATTGCATTGAAGCAATATTGGAGAATATAATTTAGTTTACCGTACGCATTCGATCTTTTTATGCTTTATCGAAATAAACGCAATAATCTGGAATCACAAAAATGGATTCATGACTTCTCAAAACAATTAAACATATTATGAACTTTATTTCAAGAATCTTAGGAAAAATTATATTAACTAACATCATGCAAAAATTATGTTGGCAATTAAATTATTTACCCAATAGGTGTACCTACTGATGAAAGGACTTGCCGATATTTGTACGAAGGGGAACGCCTTTATCATGAGAACGTGCTGAGAGTCGTGTGACTCGCAACAAGTGATGTGATACTAGGATATAATATATGATATTAAATTTTAGATGGATATAGTGATGGTGTTAGTTTGATAAATTTGGGATTTAAAGGACTATGTTAATTATGATAATCATAAATTCTCTCTCTCTACTCTCTTCTCTTCTTTATTATATATATATTATTATTATATATATATATATATATATATATATTATATATATATATTTAATATTATACCTATATATTATATATATATAAAAAATATATATAATTAATATAATATAATATTATATATGTATAAATAAAAATATAATATATTAATATATAGCAGTAGCAAAGAATAAGAAAATGGCAGTCAAACCTTGTCTCAATTAAAATAATATTATAATATATTTTTTGTTACTTAAAAAAAAAAAAAAAAAAAAAAAATTATAACATAGTATAATAACAAATGTTTCCTAATTTTTATTAATATATATATAATTTATTAGGTTTTAGTTCCTATTTCTGTAAATCTGTTTTTTTTTTTTAATAACTTCATTTTTTTCTAACTTTGCAAGGTTGGCATCTTTCAAGAATCAAATAAAACCCCGCCCCAAAAGAAGCAATTTAAATTGTCTCTAGTTAAAAGTTTTTTTTCTTTAAGCTCTTTATGTAATAGGCCGGAAAAGAGCTAACTTTTTTTATTTTATTATTTTATAGTGTTTATAAATTCATATTTCTGCACTATGAAAGAACTAGATATGCATAAATATTAAAGGTTGGCATCTCTACAGAATCAAAAGCTCGCCCAAAAGTACTCCATTTAAATTGTTTGTTATTAAACTATTTTTTCTTTCAAGTTAATGTAACATCAATAATATGCAAGAAACGAGTTAACTTGTTTTTTATTACGAATTTTAGCCATTTTTAATGTATTTCTGTCAAATTACTGTTTTTTTTTTTTAACTAACTCTTTGGTATTTCAAAGCTTTAAGGGTTGTCATCACTGTTTAAAGTTGCAAATTAAATCCTCCCCTCAAGAGAATCCTGCTAAGATTCTAGATTCAGGACGAAATGTTGAAGCATTCACATGTGTGGTTTATGGAAACTTTGTCACTATTATTTTTCTGACTGACACTACATTTATAGATCGATGCTCCACTATGTTTTTACCCTTAGATATGTTCACAGCAGCATCACAAAAGTCCCCATAGTCCCTAGGCAGAGATCATTATATCAGGAGATAGGAAGCATGTCACAGTTGATCGAGCGTACGAAAGCGGATTCCGGGCAGAATGAAAATTAGTTGCAGCGATAGGAGAGAGTTTTTCCACACCCGATCTGCATTGTCAAGCTCCAGAATGGCACGAGAACAAGTGCCATCAACATGGATATGAGCAAAAAATGATTTATTGAAAGAGCTGAAGTGAACCTGTTATCCTTCGGGTGTGGCCGGGCAATTACCTTTCAGCAGACATGGGATCTCCGAAAAAAAAAATGCTTCTTTCAACGGTAGTTGGCAAAGAAACGAAGCAAAGAACCCAAATTAGAATTCTTTAATGTGGTTATTAATGATGTAGATAACTATAAATCTTTTAGATGTTATTTACCTAGATTTTCAAAAGCCATTTAGATACCGTCCTAATCAAAGTTATGAAGGCTTAGGATCTCATGGGTATTCGATGAAGACTATTGTAAATTGGATTCAAAATTGGTTATTGACCGACGACAACGCTCGTTTATTAATGTAGTGAATGCTTCAATTGGAACGAATGTTTTAGTGTGTACCAAGTCTGATCCTGGGTCAGATTACTTGTTCATGTATATATGTAATATACATTGATTGAGTAATATTGATTAGGCAATATTTCGAATTTGCGGATGATACGAAAACTTGGAATCGCATAATATGTGAGAACGACTATCAATTACTCCCCAAAGCGAATTGGACAAGATTGTAAATGGTCAAAAAACATGGCAATGGAAATTTAATTAGGATACATGTAAAGTTACTCACATTTATGGGAGTAGGAACAGTGAATACGGTTACAAATAGATGACTCAGTTATCAAAGTTGTCAATGAGGAAAAGGATCTCGGAGTATTAATTATAAGGATTTAAAGTTTACGAGACAATGTGCTGAAGCTGTTAAGAAAGCAAATAAAGCTCTAGGGTTTATTGCCAGAAAACTTCGAATATAAATCTAAAAATAAAAGTATTCCTCTTTATACACGATTAGTTAACTCATCTGGATGATCGCAGTACAGTTTATTGAGTCCAATACCTCAAAAAGACATAGAAAAATTGAAAGAATTCTCAAAGAAGGGCAACAAAATTCAGGCGTCCCGAACGGCTCCTTTGGGGCCCCGGCTAGTAGAATTGAAAAGGGGGCCCACTTACCGGGGAATTTAGAGGGAATAGATTATTAGAATATATAATTTTTGAAAATTAGGCTTACATGCTTAAAAAGCACATTTACCTATTTTGTCACTTCGAAAATAGTTGAGTAAAAAAAGTAAAGCTTTTTCTTTTATTTTTTACTTTCACAAGTTAAAATATTTACATTATAATTTTTATATTACGTACCTAAACTAGTTCCACTGCAGAAAAAATAAGTATACTAATTAATTAAGAGTGGTTTATTACTTTAAAATGAAAATGAGTATATTTTTGTTTTAGCAACCAAATCTACTGTTGAAGCCATTAATAGTTAATCTACTGTAATTACCTCTCAGTAAATATGTAAAAGGGACACAAGTTAGCAAAAGGTAATAAAAACCAAGATATTGAAAAGAAAAACAATGTCCTCTTTAATTGTGATTTAATTGTTACAAATTGTAGAATATATTTTTATAACAAAAAGAAAATTGGCTCTACAATACCTTGGTACGAGAACAGACAGCAAACTAAGAAAGGTAATGTGATAGTGAAAGGTTGTTTGCACCTACAGCTTTTTGACCAGTTCTTCACTGTCCTGGCTACTTCATCTATAATAACATCTTTCCCAAGTTATAAAATTTCACTGTATAAACACATGAAAAGAAAATTAACATAAGATCTTGGCTTATAGTAGATCTAAGTCGATTCTTAACTAATATTTACAGCCTTTAGAAAATTACCCTCTCACAGGTGACTGGTGTAACAAGTATGGTTTATTGCAAACTTGTAAGCTACATATGGGTTGGAAAACAATCCAGATTGTGAGATTTCAAAGCAACAAAAAAAGGCTCCATATAATTTACCGGAAAACTGCTCTTATTTTAGAGCGTAACCATAAAGATTTTTGTCTCCTTCAAATTCAGATTCTACATCGCGCCAAATTCACAGATTTCTTCCGCTCCATTTAGATTGTCTTGTTTTCTTTTAATGTTAGTTTTTCAGCCATTGTAAACTTTCATACTAATCTGCAAACTGTTTCAGTTCTATCAATAACTGCTTCTTTCAACTTCACAAAGTTTAGAAATACTACAAAGGACTACCGTAGGAAAACTATCAAGCATTACGATTTCATTTTAAATTTCTTTGGGTCTAACCAGAAACAATCATCTTCTAAAAATTTTTTGTTTGGACTAAATTTTTCTTCGATACTTGTCCTGGCAAATCAAACACACTGAAAGAAAAAGACCAATTTATAGTTTTGGGCAGTTGAGATTCCAGGAGCTTTATCTATTGATTTTTCACCGGCATTACCTTTTTTTTTTCTTTGAAGTTCTTCTTTCCTTTGAAATCTAATTTTACTTCTACCATCATATGTATATCTTCTATTTGCTATTAACCTGTACTTGCATAATATTTTGCTTTTGAATACAAAGCCTGAAATTGTTTATCACTTTTATCTCCTACTTGTTGAAGCAGCTTCTCTACCAAGTTCCAGGCTGAAGAATAGTCAATGGTTTTGCTTTGTAAATTATTTTGAATGGGAGAAATTCACAGAAATGAATCTAAATTAAAACAACAGAACATTAATAGGGTTTTTTCAAATGTTGGACCATGACTGATTACTATTCTTGCCATGAATTTTAAATTTCAGTTTCAAAAACTTCCATTTGATATTTCTTTTAAAAGTAATAAAATTTAATAGTTTCTTTGCGTTTACAATTCCTCACTTCTTAAAATCCCTCATCGAATTAATTGAAGTAAGAGCTTTATGTTTGCTCCACACCTGTGGCTCCTTTTTTTGCAACTGTTGATTTTTTTTTCATGGGCAAAAATATGTTTTCCTTTTTGGTTTCCTTCTCCCATACGGCCTTTCTTTTATAAAGACGAGCTTAGAAAACCAGCTGATTTTTCCACCAATTCAAAATTAAGTTTTTCTGTTGGAGCAACGTTACTTTGTTGAATTCAGCTACTACCAGAGTCAGCACGTGTCCATACAAGTGAGTGTAAATAAGATCTTTCATATTGTTAACTGAGCTTGTAAATTGAAGAGAAAAATGTACCAAAGAAGATAGTGATTTTAAAAGCAATAATATTTTGAAAGATTTTGCTCATGAGGAAAAATTGGAAATTAATTCAGCTATAGAAAATCAATCAGAAGTCATTTGAGTACTCTGATTTCTAAAAGACTTTCATATATCTTTCCTTGAAAGACTTAGCGGACGCAAATCGCCAACTGGTCCATAGCAACTACATCTTGAGTAAGCTTTCTACCTCTTCTGAACATTATGCTATATCATTGAAGCCTTACAATATGAATATCCGGGCATCGAACAATTCTAAGTATTTGTTGATAAGTTTTTTGTGACAAAAAATTGGCAACAAAGGAGCCTCTCCAGTCGATCTTTTACTTAACTTTCCTTTCTTTTCTTTTGTCATTTTTTTTGTTCAGTCTGTTGCTTTTTGCCGTCTTCAAATATACTTCTACATGATTTTGTAAAAGCACTTATAACTTGCAACCAAATGACCAGTTCAAAGAAACATTACCATGACTTATTCTTAGAGTCAAAGTCGTTCTAGCCCTACTCGCTTTATCTTCTGTACGCATACCTTGTTTGTCCAATAAACAAAAACTATATTCAATTATTATTTAACAACCAATCTTTTGGTGTGAACTTCTCTTTCTCGCTTTGTTGGTTGGTTACTAGTCAGAAGAGTTGAAATATCATTTCCTTTTTGGCTTTGAAAAGCTGCCTTCGCTGCGAGTTGATATATAAGGATTTAAAAAATGATATATAAGTACAATTGTGAATCTAATTAGCACTTACCTGGGAATTTGTTTTCAAGAATTTTATCTTTTGAATAAGATCAGATAGTTCCATAGCATAACTCGTTGCCTTCTCTCTTTTTAGTAATCTATCACTTAAATCTTAGATAGGGTAAATTTGATTGGTGAGAAAGGAAAGAGAATAGAGAAAATTTATAGTAAAAATATTTGAAAAGAGAAATGAAGAAAATTTACCTCTATACCCTTTTACATTTTGATTTTTAAATTTGATTACACAAACACGACTAAATAGTACCGCTTTTGAATTAGAAGTTCCGCCGTTGTTATTTTTTAGTGAAATTTCTGAGTTGATTATATTGAAGGGGACAAAAATATAAAAATTCCACTAAAACTAAAATACTGAATATAGCTAATAGTTTATATCCTAAATAAATACTTATATCCTAAAATTAAATTACTAAAAATGAGCAAAATAGAAGAGATATATATGTGAAGTATATAATAGTTTTTATATCCTCCAACTGAAGAGTTGCTGCAATGAAAAGCATTGCAATTAAAAGAATTAAAGTTTTTACAAAGAGATAAATTCCTGCGAGGAATTTCTGACACTTGAGCAGCAGCCTAGATACTAAAGAGGTCTTTCTTTATATTGAGCGAGACACACTCTCGTCTTCTCTCTGTGAGAGTAAGTTGAGTGTGAATTTAATATACCTGACGATTGAAGTTGTACAATTATACAATAGCAGTATCACTATTACTTTGAATAACTGAATTTGAATTTGATTGATCAACTTGATCTGTATTTTCATTGTTTTGACCATCTGAATTGGAGAGATCACTGCTTGCCTCAGCAATCAGTTTCTCCACTGGAGACAGAGTGGGTAATAGATAACTCCAATGGGTAGAGATGACAAATAGAATAGTGACAGGTTTGTCCATCTCCCTTTTTTAATAACACACTTCTGATCTTATCGTCATCAACAACAATGACTTCCAGAACTCTACCCAAAAGCCAGAAGGGTCTAGGTTTGTTAGGTGTGTGAATCAGAAATATATCTCCAACCTTAATTCTGTTGGTTCCACTCTGACTGATAGAGATTTCTATATAAATTGGCAAATTTAATAGGTAAGACTCATACCATAAATTCCTGAAAGTCTCTAAAACTCTTCTTGAGAGTTAGAGTTATGGCTAAGTCTATGTTGTGAGGGGGAAGTTTTTCAATATTGGGGTGGAAAACTTCATTGAATATGAGGTTAGAATTGCCTTAAGGCTTCAAAAAGGAATTTGGAGCAATACCTTCCAAAATCATTATCTGATGACCTATAGGTTAAAGGGTCTTGAATTGATAACATTTGTTAGATCGGCAGAACTCATTAATCAATGGGGAAAGTAGGTTAAGTGCTTTGCTGACCTCTTGAAGATATTCAATGAAATAAATGATCGAGCTACATCCTCCCAAAACTGATCCCCAAATGAATAGAATGGCAATTCTTGTAATGTTTGATGTTATTGATACGCGATATGTTCGGAGAACCATATTTTGAAGTCAAAGATTCTAAACAGTATATTTCCACTTGAATTTGAAATTCATTGGCTTATCTTGAGTACAAATGGCACGGCTATTGCCATTATATATTTGTGAAACGTTAGAATTGAAAGTAAAAAGGATTCTGTGGACATATCTGGAAGGACATCAACATGAATTAGCTCTGATATTAAAGCAGGTGAAAATTAATAGATACATTTTGAAATTCCTTAATTCATTAATCTTTACAACGAGATGCCCTGTAAAGTCCACGCCAGTATGCTCAAAAGAACGCACAAAATTAACTCTATGATGAGGAAAATTAGTAATTTTGGGTTATTGGAGAGGGAATGCAGCTGAATATTTTGGGTGAGTCCGGAGCCTGAGCAACAAAATTTTGTTTACAGCCGCCTGGCTTTGGTAATCCAGAAGCCATGAGCTTTGATAAAATTGATAGTTTGGACACCCAAGTGTTGACATCTTGAATGAAAGTCTCTTATGACTTAATCTGGTTGAGATGATGATCCTGCCAGAAGAATTGGATTTTATCACATTCATCATTATATAAGTTCTGTCTGGCAATGTCTACCTGGGATCCGGATTTAGGCCTATTATCAATCTATGAATAAGTTAAGTTGGTTGAGCATTGAAATTTCATCCTTTTAGGATTTTGGAGAAATATTTCCTTAGAAAAACAATGCTGCTGCCTTATCTTCAACCAATAGAGTTGGGCTTCCTGATCACAATCTTCATCCAAGCCCTTACTCCTGCTAATGAATTGAATATTTTGAAGTAACTTGATAAAGCTATGCCACTTGAGTATCTTTAAAATGGTACAAAGCTGGAAACAACCACAGATGTGTTACATTGTTAAAGTCTTTTCCTTATTGGCTCGACAACATTTAGTTTACTTAATAGGCATTGAGTTGATCTAACAAGGATCCAAGAAGACCCTTTATTCAAAGGCAATTTTTGAAAGAACTTAGAGGTATGTACACTCTGGTATCAGATCTGCTGGGTTTTCAGCAGTGATGATGTAAGTATAAGAAATGGATCATTGTACTCTAGCTCAATGTTTTTTGATTTGATAAATTTCTTTTGAACAAATTATTTTACAAAAACATTTTTTATTTTGTTGCCTCCTCCGGATAGGCCATGAAAGGACAATTTGAGCATCTACAAAACACCTTTATGTTTTTGAACTGAACATCAGAAAATTTTGATAATATTGATTTGATACATTTGAAAAATAAGAACACAGATAAAAACTCTAAAGAGGGCAAAGCCCTAGATTTGAGAGGGGCCACCTTGGCCTTCGAATATTAAACTAGACCTTGACCTATACTATAATGGAAAAAAGGAGAATAAGGAAGAAGAAGTATAACATAGTGTGTCTTAAAGAGTTTGAGGGAGAGGTGAGAAAGCACACCTTTTCAATATTCAATATATATAATTTATTTAAATCTGAAAAAAGAGAAGACCAGAAACTAAAACATCAGCAGGGACCTTTTCATCCCAATCGACGACTAATTGCCATTAATTTCCTAATTAATAACGAACCTCTTAAAGTTTAGGGTAAAAAGATTATTAAAGGATCAAAACTTGGACACAGCAGATAACAACAATCTTTTTGATATTTGCATCAGCATTTACTGAAAATTTGCTATTTATAAACTGATCTGTAAGAGGATTAAAAAGATATCAAAGAACCTTATCTTCTGATTCCTGATGTGAAACTATTCTTACCTCTTCTTCCATAACAGTTCTTAATTGATCATTATTAGAGTCCCAACTTTAAGATGGAACCACCATGTTCCATTCTTTTGTTGCATTCATAATAAAGTTCTTTTAAATGTAAGATTTTCCCAGACATTAAATTATCAAAACTCAAAAAAAATATTTTAAATAGAATCTGAGTACATGCTTCATCCTCAAGACTGAGCATGATGCTTAATGATATAATTGAGGATGTGAAAGGTGAGGATTGTTGAAAACCAAAACAATGGTTGAGTATCGAAAAGCCTTTAATTGACCATTACTTTTTCCAAAAAAAGCAAAAGCGATCGGTCTTCGATAGATTTAACTTAATCTGAAGGAAGGCTATTGTTTAAATTCCGCTAACATGACCAAAACTATTTGATCTGAAACCGGGATATAAATGACCAACAAGCGGGACAAAGATCTGGTCCAGTATAGGCTGCCTCATTTAGAGAAGGTAAAGAATTAGTTTTAAGAGAACAGTTACGCACAGGTTGGACGTTGGTAGTGATGTGTTCATCTGTGTCTGATACGGTTCTGTGAGGAACCCAATAATAATTTTTTATACTCAGAGGGATACACTGAACTCTCAATAATACCATCAGCTATTTGCTGAAAGACATCATCAATAGGCTTTAACTAAACTTTTATTTCCAAATTTTTATGAACTCTATTAAGCACTGCAAGAGCAATGTTATTAGTTTGATGGCAACAAGGGTGAAGTTTATCTTCAATCCATGAAGATCTATATGATATTTTCCGTCTTTAAACTCTAATACCACCTTTGAATTTTCAATTGTTATCAAATCATTCTTCAGATTTATTATTAGGCATACCTTCTATACCTAAGAACCTCTATTTGAACATGTTTTCTAATCCTTCCTCTACCTCTGAATTAGTTAGGAATATTGTGGCTTAATAGAATTTAAACTCGGAATGTACAGGGTTAAGACTGCATTAACCAAAGTTTGGTCAACCTGCGTGTGCCGTCAGTACTGACCAACACGTGTCATGATTATGAACGACTGCTGGTGGATTTGAAACTCAAACTCGATTCTTGTATATAAAATTAAGTAATATTTCCAAATGGAATATAGAACCATCTCTTAATTAACTTTCATTTTAAAATTTAATCAATTCTAGTTGAGGGAAATATTCTATTAAATCCAATACCCAAAAGGCAAATACACAAAAATCGAAAAATGAGTTATTGGACTCTTTATAGCCAGAATCAGCCATTTGTAAGATTTATTTGTTTTTTAAATTAATTAGAGCTTGATCTACGAACTTAATCTCGAACTTAATTGAAGGTCCTCATCAAACAAAAGCGTAAGGCTGAAACAAGACTGGTCCTAACAACATCAAGAACAGTTTCTTTCAAAGTGCGGTGCTAATACCTAAATAAGTTTTTATATCGTATTGAGTGCTTTGATGATTCTTTACAGATATATATTGAGTTTATCCAACACTCTTTTAGAAAGGTAGGCCTCTGCGAACCACAGTCGACTAAGCATCGAACTGAAGCTGAAACTTTACTTCTACCAACCCTAATAGTAATTGATGTAACAAATATAAATTGTGGTGCTTTGGCTAAAGCTAAGGCATACATTTGTTATTTGTGAGGGTGGAACTTTCCTTTGCTTACAAAGAGCTGTAATATGAACTTTTTTATGCAACACTTGGCAACTAAACAGGAAAGTTGCTCTTCAAAGTCCAGGACAACTGACTGCAGTATTTTAGTACTTGAACAATTACTGGAGCATAGACTCATTTCATTACACCTTTTAATTTTAACTCATAGGTTTGATAAACATTGCAATTGTCATCACATGACCTTGGGATGAGAAGAACAAAACTTACATGATTTTGAATACCCTTTGATTGAAATGGAAGATCCAATACTTGAGAAGCTTCATTTCCAACTAACTTCATTTAGTATGAATTTTTGAAATTTGCAAACAGGATTGGAATTTCGGCCTATTATTAGATTTTAAGGGCTCATTCGTCCTTTTGATTTTCATTATTTAAATTTAAAATTAGGGCATTATCTGAAGTATTTTATATTTTTAAATTTGAATAAGTATTATGGGGAGGACTAGATTGAATTGACCTTATATGATTTGACCGTTTTAAAATGATGTTCGATAACTTATATAGCTATCAAATAATTTGATTTAAATCGGGTAATTGGTATTCAACTTGCGAGTTATTTCTTTAACTACCACATTAGGTAATTTTGATGAAAACTTGTGGCTAAGACTACTAACCAGTAGCCTCCTCAGATATGTGAGGGTTAATAACTCTCAGCTTCATATATTAATGTTGATATCATTTAAGTAAACCCTAGTCACATTATATGTTGGGTCAAATACTGGTTTTAAGATATGATTTTTTAAGATTTTCATTCATATTTTTCGTCTAAAAACTCTTTGTCTTAAAGTTCAAGAGCTTTATTATAAATTATTTCACTATTCCAATAGTGTTTCGAGAGTCGCATATGCCCTTTATTTATTTTAAGCAATGAAGTTTAATGGATTCACTAAATTTTTTGTAAATCTAAGGAGCTCTTAATTTTGAAATGAAGGTTTTATAGCAAACTTATCAGTTTCATTGCCTCAAAGAAACCACAATCTATAGCTCTAAGACAGATTCACTGAAATGAGAGCAGTATTTTTTTGGAGGGGTGGCATTTGATACCCTTTAGATTTTAATTTCACTTAATTTTTGATTTAAATCGAGCATTTAGGTACTGAATCTGAACTACACAACTCGCTTATTTATGAAACTCAGAAATTGAGTGAGCAAAGACTCATTATATTTATATATTTTTATTAACATTTTATCTTTTGTTTTAATATCTCTTTTAAAAATATCTACTTCCTCTATGAGATCCTTTACATAAACTGCTCTTTATCTTTATTATTTATCTATAGGCCTTACTCTCTATTTGCCAGATAATATTTACTTGTGCCTTGAGGGATGAAATGGTTTGAACTATAGGCTTAGATTTTTTTTATTAACCTTATCATGAAGGGCTTGTATTCTCTGGGTCAAAGACATTTCGCCTAGAAAATTTGGCTAGTGAATGACCAAGGACAAAGGAAACTGCAAAAGATGAACAAGAAAGATATTATCACCAAGCCAAATTATTTGATTTGATTTTGAAAAAGGTCTATTAGACCAAAAAAGAAATAACAAATTTGAAGTAGCTTGAAAGTGGATCCTAGGCTAGGGAATGCCTAATTTGAAATGAATTTTTTGAAGAAAAATGAGATATGGCCTACCACCAGGGACACATTATTTTGATTTTAATTTGAAAGGTAATAGAAGACACACCACACAAAAAACAATGTTGAGGTTGAAAAATGACCTAGCCTAGGCAAGTTTGCAGCTTGATATTTTTAGGAAATCATGTAATGTAATGGTTAGGCATTGATGCTTGTTTACCTAACTCTCATACCAAATTTTGACTAACTACACTATGACTAACTAAACTTAGGACAAAAAACACCATGGAATAGTCTCGATAGGCCCAGTGGCTTCTTACGGTCTCTATATTTCCCACGCTCAATAAACCTTAATTTTAAAATTTGATTTTTTGACTAATAATTACACAATATCGAAACTGCTATAAGCTTCGGAGATAGTTTGATTGTCTTTGCAATTGATAGGCACGAGTTATCAAGAACTTGCAACAAATCCGTTCGTTAAGACCAATATAGGATTAACAATTTGACGAATTTAATCTAAAGCAGATTAAATTAAATTAAAAAAAATTCTTTGAAAGATATAAGGGATTAAAAAAATGATATATAAGTACAAATTGTGAATCTACTATTAGCCTTAACCTGAATTTGTTGTTCAAGAATGTGTAATTGTCTGCGGTTGCTCTTTGAGATCTAGATAGTCCATAGATAATTCTGCCTCTGGTCCTGTAATCACACTTAAAATCTTTAGGTGCTCGAACTTAGCTTGATTAGTAGAAGGTATAGAGAATAGAGATAGATTGATAGCAAAAATATTTGAAAAGAAATGAAGAAAATTTACCTCTATACCCCTTTTTACATTTGATTTTTAAATTTGATTACACAAAACACGACTAAATAGTACCGCTTTTGAATTCAGAAGTGATTCCGCGTTGTTATTTTTAGTGAATTTCTGGTTAATTATATTGAAGGGGGACAAAAATATAAATTCCACTAAAACTAAAATACTGAATATAGCTAATAGTTTCTATATCCTAAAATAAAATACTATATCCTAAAATAAAATACTAAAATGAGCAAAATTAGAAGATATATATGTGAAAGTATATAATAGTTTTTATAGATAATAACGAATGCTTAGGAAATAAATGTAGAATCTCTATTGTCTTTACCTCCAAAAGCCATACAGTGAGCAGTTACACTCTGGATTGAGCGGACCGGAACACCTCCCTGCTTCTGAATTTATATAACCATTCGTTTTTTTCTCTTCTACATAGCATTTTTGTAACTAATTATAAAATAGTTTATTCATTTTTTGGGGGGCCTCTCGGGTCATTGGGCCGGGGGCCCTCGGCAATC
>JABUQX010060811.1:0-2500 GCA_015478945.1 Trachelipus rathkii | reverse complement strand
GTTCACTCTTGCGCTACTAGTTACCCAGCTTGAGCTCTCTTCAAACTGTATGTGAGGTGCACGCCCGCATAGGGTTAGTTAGTAATACCGATCTATGCGACCTCTATTTACTTATGAGTAAATTATATTAAAAAAAAAAGTTCTAAATCTAACCATTTTTTGGGTTGTTCACCTTTCTGCGATACTACTTACCCAGCTTAGCCTCTTCAAACTGCTATGTGAGGCGCACCCCGCTAGGGTTAGGTATAGTAAATACCGATCTATGCGACCTCTATTTGCTATATTTATGCTAAATTATATTTTAAAAAGTTTCCTAAATCTAAACATTTTTGGGTTGTTCCACCTCTGCGCTACTATTGACCCAGCTTGCCTTCTCAAACTATGGCTATGTAACGCGCAGCCGCTAGGGTTAGTTTATGTTGTGAAGGAAATTAACGGCCTATCCCGAGTGTTATTTCCCATATATACTTAAGATACATGCGACTCTAATCTCCACCTAGTTTTCTCCTTACTCTAGCTTCTGACCCCTAAGTTTGGCTATTTGCTTGAAACGCTACTTAAGCCTACCGTGAATTTAACACTGGCATGCATGAACACTTTGTTTTCCTACTAGATTTTAGGCATTTTTTTTGATACGCTATTCAATCTAATGCGTTTTCGTTGCAACCAATTTCTAAACCTCAGCTTAGGCTCCACCGACTAGTCTAGGTTCGCCTAACTTTGCTCTAACCTAAAAATGTACTTAATAGGCTTAACATTAACGAAATTCACCGATGATAACAGTAGAGAAATAAAAATATTATTAATATACTTATAATTAAAAGTCTCCAAAAACAATCTTTTGCTAATATTTTGTAATTGAATCTCTAGAAGGAAGCTACATGCTGTTGCGATTTTAAAAGTGATAATTCGGCGGCTTGGAGGTGTGGCTTAGTTCCACGAAACTACAACCACATCTTAAACAGGGCGTGTTCGGCTCTACTCTGTAACTTTGTAGTTCAGCTCTAGTAGTTCAGCTCTGTATAGATGTTCTTTCCACTTCCACAGAGGGTACCTCTATACTCCCCTGCAGAGCTGAGGCCGTGGCGCTTAATCCCGCGTAGCGGAGTGGCGGCGCAATTGACGGCTCTGCTCGATAGCGTCTACTTAGACGCAGGCGGCTGACAAACCAGGCGGAGGGCGGAACGGGAGCTGGTGTTGGAGTGGCAGGAGTGTGGACCGATGAGGGGAGGAATACGAGAGGGAGTGGAACATCGTGCAGTACGATTGTGGAATGCATGGCAGGGGTGGTGGAATGGAGAGGGGGCTTGTAGAGGGAGAGTAGAAGGAGAAAGGAAGAGGATCTGGGGTCAAGCAGGAAGGAGTGGTGGAGATGGAGAGTCAGAGGGAGGTGAAGGAGGAGAAGAGCGGAGGAGATGAAGGAGGTGGAGAATCTGTGTACAGGATAAGAAGATGATGTATCCAAAGGAATCAGAATTGGTTTTGGGAACAAGTCCGAATCTTGGACGTCAGGAGGTTTCGCCTCAAAATTAGGCAGGTTTGAGACGATCTATTGATATTACTTCGGTTCGAGTGGGACGTTGGATCGTAAAAAAACTTCTCCTTCCGAAGTATGACTGGGAAGGTTCCGTCGTACTTGGGTTGGAGAGGAGAACGGTGGGAGTCATGCCTCACCAAAACATGGGTACAAGAAGAGAGATCTTTCGGAATGTACGAGTGCACCTTTTGCTGGCGGGTCGGAGTAGGTCTCCAGAAGAGGGCACAGCGTTTCAAACGGGTGAGGTATAGGTGGGATCAGCAGTAGCAGGAGGAAGATTGAGAAAAGAACTCGCCCGGCAGACGGAGAGTGAGCCATAAACGAGTTCGGAAGCTGAACACTGAAGTTCTTCTTTAACGGCAGTGCGTATACCAAGCATAACAAAGGGAGGGCTTCCGTCCAATGTTCTGAGTTGGGGTGTGCCATGAGAGAAAAAACCTTTAGCTGACGGTTTGAAACCCTTTCACAATCCGTTCGAAGATAGGGTGAAACTGGTTGTATGGATCTTTTCAGAACCAAGCAAGCGCATCAAAACTCTTTCCAAAGGAAGGATCGAAAACGCGACCTTGATCCGTTTTGACCGAGAGGGGAATGCCAACCGAGAGATCCAATGGGACAAGAAAGCTTTGGCAATAGATTCAGCTGTAGCAACAGAGAGTTGGGATAGCTTCCGTCCAACGAATGAACCCTATCATTACAGGTGAGGATATATCGCTTCATGAGAGGTGGGAGAGGTCCAACCAATGTCGATGTGGGACTCTCTCAAACCTGTTGACCAGGAGGCAAGAAGGTGCCTAAGCCTTAGTATGTCTTTGCACTTTAGAAAGCGCTGACAAGCCATACAGGCGCGGACCCAGTTCGCTACGTCGGCGTTAACTTTAGGCCACACAAAAGCGAAGCCGTACCAGATTTGCGCTGAAGCCTCGGCGCCCAGGGTGTGAAAGCCCCGAGTGCGAATGATTC
>JABUQX010060810.1:20000-31893 GCA_015478945.1 Trachelipus rathkii | reverse complement strand
TCATTTTATAACCTGTGAACAATTAATATTATTGTTAACGTATATGTTAACACACCCTATTTAGACGGGAATACTTGGTAGATACTAAACTTCCAAGAATAACAACTTTCAATATAATTATTTATAAATATATCTATATTAACTGTATTTTATAATTTTTATAGAATTAAACATCCTCTATCACTATTTTTACTTATCATGTAGGGTTATGACAGGCCTAGCAAACCTACAACCGACTTAAACTTGTTCAAATATTATGATTATTGTAGGATTATTATATAGTAGAATTAATAATATATTTAGGTTATTATTTATATGATTATTTAATATATATTATTTCTCATTATTATTTCGATTATATATTATTTATTATTATTAATTATGACTCTAGGATTATGCATTTTATTATTAAGTTTAATTATGTTAAATTAATTATCAAACCTGTTAAAGAATAATAACTTAGGCATGTTATAAATTATCCTTCTTGGTCTCAAAACTACGGACCATCTTTGATGTTGCTACTATTGAAAACAGGAATTCATATGCACATTATTTAGGAAAAATGTTTTTTCCTTTTCACTTCTCTTTATTAGGTAGTATTGGTACTATTCATTGGTAATTAAAAAATATTGGAGAGAGGGCAAGAAAATTTTGTCCTTTTCAAATTGTAAAATTAACCAGATTTTCTTGAACACTATTAACTTAGTAAATTAGGAACTTAGATATTTTTATTATTTTATATATATGCTTAAAATGAGTTTAAGTATATAAATTATATTATATTATAAATTTTTATTTATATTTATATTAATTGATATATATAAATATAATATTTTATATATGCCCTATTAGTTATTATTATTAATTTGCAGTATAAATTCAATTATTGGGATTAGTATTTTATAGATCCCATTATCACAAGTTCATATAGATAATTACTTTATTAAACCTCATAATTAATCACATTAATATCATGTATTACCTTTTCATATTATACTCATCCGATACTAAATTTAATTTAATTCTTATTTATTAGTTACTTATTAATTCATATATTTTTATTAATCTCATTTTTAATTACATGTATAAAAATATATAATTATATACAATTAACTGGTATTGAATTTGCCATTGTGGTTTTTGTGAACAAAACACGAGCTAATATAATACATACACATAAAACTAAATTATACATTAATTTATAGTAGGAACGTAAATTACACATTATAATATTTAAATATATAATATAGTATAGAGGATTAGAAAAGTATATTTACTCAAATTTGAATTTTTATAAATAATATAAAAAACTGTTGGGTGCATTTACAAATATATCATCACCTAAAATAGTTTTTTGGTGAAGATGGATTGGGAGGAAATCGCATTGGTTTCATGCTCGGGTTTCTTTGAATATATAAATATTTAATAATATTTTTACGATATATATATATATAGTATATTATAATAATATTATTATTTTACTATTTAATGTAAATATATATATTTCTTATATATTTTAACGGGGAATTGCTCGAATCCTACGATAGGTAATTATACTCTCTATCCCGCTCCATACTTCCAGTATTTAGAGTTGTATAGATAGATTTATTATATATCAGGTAAATATTGTATTTTATGTAAACGTTATGAAACACTTTTTCAGATTGTTTCTGGGTGAAAAACACCCTTCACCGCGCTCGGTCCTTATAGATTCCCTGACGTCCTTACTCAGTCCCTCCGCTCCTAATCCCAAACGTTCTCTTCTCCTAGCGGACCAGTCTACCACACGTTAACTCACCATATAATGCTGGATTACTTTGGTATGAGTCACTCTTCCACATGCCGCAGTCAAATCTAATCATACACTCATTTTAACCAACACTCAATTTCAGCAACTATCGCAGCTTGAGTTCCTCTTCTATTCTTAAGTAATTAAAAAAGATCAGTATATACTCTCACCAACTAGCTCTTCTCTTTATATCATCTATATTATTCAATTCTATCTTACTCCTTCGTTATTCCCTTTTATAGAAACGAAGCTCAACATCCCTCTTATATCATTATGACATTTGGATCTCCATAACTCATAGTTTTTATTTTGTGGTTAGTAGCACACAAATGAACTTTTCCATTAATAGTCAATGAACTAAATATTCGTGTTAGTCCGATGTATACGTGGTTTATAGGATTAATGGTCTGATATTGGTATATTTAACCATGCTAATGTGTTAGGTATGATATGTAAATGGTTATATGTTATCGATAGTTGTTGTATTCGTGGGTTTCGATTAATGGTGATAAATTTGTCTAGTCGTATCGCTAGTTAGTAAGTAACGAATATGTTATGTTAGGATCTTGTAATAGCTCATCATATTGTAAAACTTCTTTCGCCATCTGTCTCTTAATTGAATTTTAATAGATTAAAATAATCATTTTATCCCAACCCTTCAATTTAACAAACTCTAAAGTGAATATTTAAATCTCTGGCTTTCAACATTTCATATAACATATTTTACTGATATATTTATCACATCTAACTAATTTATAATATATACTACACTCACATCACATTTATTATCAGAGAATCCTCATTCTCCCGCGGCATTTTCTCCACTCTCAAATTTTATATCATACAATTCCTAAACAATACACAACCATCAAACTTAACCCTCTGTGTTCGGCCAAGTTCATCCCACCTAACCTCCAAAATACCCAATAATCCAGGAAAAAGATGATATAAACTGCAATCTATCCCGACAATACAATGATAAAAATATATCTGCATACAGAGACTCTAACCCTTGATACAACTCACACCAACGAAAACGCAAAGATCTATTCTGCAAATATCATCAATATCGACAGTTCCTATCACAACTCGTCTTCACGACCATATACACTTTATCCACAAAACAAAATTTCGATTTGGAAATTAGCCGAATTAGCGAAAATAGATGCGGTAAGATGTGAAGGCTAACTATACTCTCTTTACCCCCTCCAGTAGTCAACCAGGCGAAACAAACCCATATCTTCCATCGTTACCATACAGGAGTACTAAGAACTTTTCATAAATACTATTACGGAAGGTAATAAGTTACACATTATAATATTGCACTTCATGGATAGTTATATCATAGTATCCCGTAACTCTCTCAGTTCTAAAAGTAAAATGGATTCATACAGGAAAAAAAAAGCCTAAGTAAAATTCAGAGACTAAGCAAATGCACAAAAAAAAACATCTTTTCTGGTTTAAATTTATTGCCAAACCAGAGTTTTACACACATGGATCGATTTTTAAAAAAGAGCGATACCCTCAGTGATGCCGATAGAATTGATCCTCAACTTGGGTCTTAAACACCATGTGACCACTCCAGTCCTCCATCATCTCTATTCCTATCCCTCTTCTCCTTCTCTCAGTTCACTTTCCTGCTTCTGCCTCTTTCCGTAAGTTCACCTATCTATCTCTTTGAACGGATACTGTGGTCGGTTCTCTAACCAGCCTCCTCCTCAACCTTCTCCTGGCACATTTTCTTGACAGTTCCCCTGCCTTACTCACCTTTCCTGCCCACACTACACCTGTGGCGCCATATCTTTACTGACATCTGTTTCTCATTCCTCTTAGATGTTCTTTCTCTCTTCCGCCAGCCACTTATTCTCATCTCTAACAATTTTCCACTCCACCTACACCTCTCTCCCTCCTCCACACCTTACACTGTCCTTAAAGAGCTTGTCATAGCTAGTCAGTATCATCTGGATGATAGGCCCCACCTTTCAAATAACATCTTTCTCAAGGCATATCCCCGTGAATATTCCTTAAAGTCCGTTGATCTGCCACTCACTCCCTCTCATCATTAACCTACCCCACTGGTCTCACCACATTTCAAAATGTCACATTTCCTCCATCAGATCAAATATTGGAAAAAATAATATTCAAAAACAAAAACAAAAATATATTAAGTTCATAAATAATAGGCGCTGAATTACCCTTCATAAACTGACGTCTGTGTGGTCCTGAGATATATACTAATCACTCCAAATATATTCTTTATTTGAACATATGTTGTGAGGAAATGCTGTTCACTTTTACTATAGTTGAGCACCTCAGTTGATTCTCATTATCAAATCTATCAATTTTCCTAGTCTCGCAAGGTCCTCTTTCAGATCTCTATCAACTTCTTCCAAGTATTTTCCTTCTCTATTCTTTTTATTCTTTCCCTTTCATTTCTCACCATCATATATGCTTCTCTATCCTCCATTCTTGCTTGTCTTCATCTATTTTCTAAGCCATTTCATTTTTCTCTTGACTGCTTCTTCCACTCCTTCTGTCCACCACGCCGTTTGACTTTTCTAGTTTTCATATATCGTTTTGGTTTCTATGATCTTCAGACATCTCCACCAATGTATCACGGAAACCTCCAAACCCTCCTCAACATTTACATCCTCAACAATCCTCTGTCTTTTCGTATTCATTTCTCTCTTGAATGTGTCTTTATAAGCCTGATCTTTCAGCCGTAAATCTTTTTTTCGGCCTACATCTAAAAGGCTTCGGTATTTCCATTCCCTATTTTCTCACCACCATTCGGTGGTTTGCATCTCTCGATACGGATGGTATACTTTTCACATCCTTAAACATTCTTTTGTTAACTAAAATTGTTGCATGTGCATATTTTGGGAATTTTCTTTTTTTTTCTTTTTCCCCCCCCCTTATGCATACCTCCTCCGTCGTCCCCGTCTACCATGTACATTTATGACTTTCTCTATGTTTACAGTACGTGTTCATTATACTCATGTTGTTACGTACACAAAAGTCTATGATGCTATCTTCCGCCAGATTCTTATATCCCAAACTATATGCTCCTTTCACATTTTCTAATCCTCGGCGATCCGTACCAACATGTTCAATCATGTCCCTCAGAACAATTACATTTTCATGGAACGGTACTCTATTTGTGACGTCCTGCATTTCTAGATAAAAAATTTCCCTCTCTCCAGCTGGCCTTCCCTGCACTTGCCCGTACACTTGTATAAAGCTCATGTTTTCATAACTTGTCTTTATTGAAACAGCCATTATACGAGAATTTTTCTGTTTGATTGATAATTAACTGTTGCGACATCTCCTCTGATCATTACTCATTTCCCGCGACAATGCCATAGATTCTAAATATTTCGACTATACTTCCTCGTACTCCTCCGCAGGTGGTAATCTCAATACTTTAATGTTTTGTTTGGTTAAATGTGGCCTGTTATGGAGAGGGACCACCTACCTGGACCAATCCGTGCCAAGCTTTAGTTGCATACTAGTGTACTTCACTTTCATTCTTTCACACCTCCGCGCCGACAGCAAAACGCTCCACCATTCCAACTCGCCTCAACCCTTCATTTCATTTCGGATTCACTACCATCTGGGCTACTCTCCTTTGGCCTCACTCATTACACGCGTCTTGCTCAACAGGTTTTTTTTATATTTAGATATGAGCACACACATTTCCTTCTTATTTTTCACAATATCCGTGAAACTATTCATTCTCCGGTAATACATCGACAAATAATACGAAGTCTCTGATTGATGCATCGGTGGACAAAGTAGTGTACACCGGAGAGCGCTTGCTCCGAGGCGGCTCCTCGGGTGAATAGTTCATTTAATGAGATGGCCGTAATTATTGCTGCGGTTGCCGCCAGCATATTGTGCGTGCTTGGGAGCGTGGTCCTGGTCAGAGCACACGTGTTTAATTTCCCAGTACCGACCCTGGTTGCCTTTAATTGCGCTGTCTTGCACATCTCGGAACGGCTCAAGAATAACCCGTGATTTAGTGGCTTTAAAAACCAATGAAAACTATCTTCACGATAGAGGTGGACTCTGGTGACACCCTCCGCCCGCTTCGGCATGCGCGCCTACCTCTCGCTCAAAAGCTGAGGTACTCATGGTTTCAGAACCTTCTTCGCTACTCTCTCGGTTGCTCGTAGTCGTGCCTGTCTTGTACTCACATTCTGATCTATGATCGCTCCCGAGTTAGAGTGTGTTTGTATTTCCTCATTCACAATTAGCAGAATTACTTTTCGCTAAAGTGGTTTCGCCCGCGTTGTACGTGAGTCAGTCTAAATAATACGTATAGATAATCCTACCGTCTAGATTTTCGATCGTGTCGCCTGAGGTGACGCTATCGTAAATTATCTCTTTTACTGACTCGTGAAAGACGATTTACCAGATAGCTCATGATGGACCTTAAACTCCAATGCCATTTCGTTGTTTTTTTTATTTCGCTAGTATTTAAATAATTATAAATACGTGAGCGATACGTATTCTGAACCTCAATTCAAGAGTCACAACTTGGTTCCTTTTATCTTAAATATTCCAATTATTTTTCATTTCAGAGACGTTCTTTCTATCTGCTTCATGTCCAGGTTTCAATGTTAATATTATTATCTCTCGGAAAAATACGTGCTCCGTGATCGATAGCATGGTTGAAGTACGTTCGCGCACGTCTCTATTATAAGTCTTCTCGTCCACCGCGATGAAAATTACAGCTCACCATCCGTATTTAACTGGGGTGGCGATCCGGTTCTCGCTACTTTTTTAAGCGGTCTCTTTATTTCTTTTTTACTTACGGATTCTTGTGTTGCGACTCGGGCCGTACGACTATAGATTGACTAAGTAAATCGCATTCTACAGCTTTATCCACATATTCATATACACATGATTGAAAGTACACTTTCGGCCCGACTCATATACGCTGCCTTAACAGCCTCGCCTCTTCGACCCAGAGCTATCTCCGCTTAGTCTGCCCTACTCATATCCCTGAGTCGTCGGTGTTTAATTTACTTTTGGAATCCACAACGAATTTGTTTATTCGCGGGCGGACGTAAAAGAATTGCCCAACATTGAAGTACCGGGTGATAACCTAGAACCTTGTGCTCAGCGCTAGAGGTGCGCCATCCTTTATAGGGGCATACGCGGAATTAGGGTAGTTGTGTGGCTCATGAGAAGGCTCCGCTGAAACCTACTTTACCAAACGTTCTTATCACGCGCGATCTATGCGGTGGTGTCAAAATTGCTGAGGCTGCATGCCTCGGGATATGTCGGGTTTTTACTGAGTACAATCGTGGAGTCTCTCTCGATATCAACCGAGTTTACCTTACTATTCTTCGCGCTCGAAAATTGTATTGGAATTCTGTATGAGGAGTACATGGGCAGTATGTCAGAGGATTTATAAGAATATTGATGAGCGAGAAAGGTGTTCGAGCGCAGACGGTGTGAGAGCATGGACTGTGCTCATTGTTTAGACGAAATGGGTTCTACAATCGATATTCGTTCGGTTGTGCCGCGAGGCGTGGGTCTCATATCGGTTGGATAGAGACCCAATGAAAACGTAGTTACTCGCACTATAGCGCGAAAGGATTTCAGGACGCTCTCGCGAAGTCGGTTTTGGAGGCTCACTGTGGTCGTTGGACGATGTATGCATGTGTTTACGTGCTTTGGTTGTGAAAGAGGAATGAGGAGGAGGGAGAGAAGGAATTGGCTGTGGCGACCATATTTTTGAAGCGTAATATTTCCTATGCAAGTGATACCTCTATTTCGCGTAGCAAGAAAGTCTGAGTAAGGACTCACCTCCAGGTCGCATATTTGGTTACCGGAACCCTGTGTGTGGGTGGTAAAGATCCGCCCTAAGAGACATTTGCTCTCAAAATGATGCGTTAGATTCTATTTCAACCGCGAAGCAGCTAAATGCCGGGATCTTTCCGAGATCTATTAGGTCGAGCAAACTCTCGTCGAGAAGATCCTCGATCGTCGATTCGAAAGTCACAGCGCACTTATTTTTGCGAATTTCATCTTCGCAAACGTTTTTTAAACTCTCGCGCGCGGATTTTAGTTTCTCGGCGAATTCGATCCTATCGGCCTTTTCGAATTTCAGTTCCATCGGTTTGCGAGGTCTAGAGTTGAGCCGCCTTTCGTACCTTATATTAGACGGCAGCATGAAATTTATAAAGTTATCTTCGTCCGTGACGACCCACTTTTTCGAAACCACGAAGGGATTTCTGCGAGAAATAAATTTCCTACACCGGAAAACCGCGGTTCTTAATTCGAAAATATCGATCTTGATCCCGACCGGAGTTCGACGAGTCGAACGGCTTATTTTTTGCTTTTCACTCTCGTATACGTTTTGAACCATTTTCTTCATAACGTAAATGCTGTCAACCTCTTTTAATTTGAGGATTTTATAATCTTTCGAGGTCCTTTCCCTTTCCGTACGAAATCGTCCGTTTCGTTTTTCGACGTGATAAAACCATCGTTCGAACATTTTATCTAAAAGGAAATCGAAATCCGCGTTTCTCCCTTTTTGGACGATTTCCAAACGCAAATCGTACTCTGTTCCGGATTTCGATAAGGTCATTCTCAGCGACGACTCCAGAGTATCGGGATCGATTGTGAAATAAACGAATTCTTCTAGCGTCGAAATTTTCTGACACCTTTCGTCGAAGGGGGAGGAGGAGACCGGCTGTTCGCCGTCCTCGTCCTCGTCCTCGTCCTCGTCATCCACAATCGGTCGCAAATATCCGCATAGATTGAATTTAATATAGTCATTCTCGTTACCCATTAATTGATAGTAGGATAATTTCGAATCGACGCCATCGCCACCGCTCTCCGTGAAAAATATCGCCGACGCGAATTCGACGACCGAGTGAATGTTACCGTTTAATTCGTCGTCTCGAAGGTCGACTTCGTATACATAAATTTTCAGCGAAGCCATATCTAATCGTCTTGGCATTTTCGTGAAGAAAGCCGTTACTCGCTCTAGTTTCGGAAGCGAATGAAAAGCGGGCTTTTTTTTTTTTACAATTTTTTAGATATTTCAATTTGTATATATATATGTATATATTATATATGAATATAATTTATTTAAAAACACATAATATATTTTTCTTATAAAGTTATTAGAAATTTTATTTTCATTATTATTATTATTCGGCTATTATATTTCATCCCAACAAATATTTCCTTTTTTAAACGTTTGTTTTTTCACCGAATAAATCATCTTCAAACGAAATTAAAATTGTGGAAGAATATGAATAAATGTCCGAAGAGAGAAAGAAATAAAATGATTCATTACGAAAAGAACTAAGACTATTCGTTTTTCAATGTAAAATTTGTTGAGTAACGTTTCATTTTGTTTCGAGAATAACAATATTTCTTCAGAGGAAACATTTAAAAAAAAACGGGAAAACAAAAAGAACGTTTGCTACGTATATTTTGTAAAAAAAAATTTGATTTATCACAAAATTACAAATAATTTATATATATAAGTATATATATATATATATATATTATATATTATATATAATATATATATATATTTAATATTTATATATTATATAAGTATATATATAATAATATATATATATTTAATATATATATATATATTAATAATATATAAAGTAATAGAATCCGACTCCGGCCGGATATCCTATTGTGTTTCAATGTGTTCAGACTCATACTTGTTATTTTAAACATCTCGATCTGATTATATATATATATATACATTTCTATATATATATATATAATATATATATATATATATATTATCATACATTTTTAAGTTTTAATAATTTGAATTATATTTAGTATTTTAGTTTCTAAAATTGGTATAGTAGATTGATAGATTATTCTTTGAATTTTTACTGTAGATAATTTTTTTTAAAAATTAAAAAATTTATATATATATTGTTTTGATATTGGAATTTATGCATCTCAATATTCATTGTTTGCAGTAATACATTTTATATAATTATATGAGGAATGCATGCTTTAATTTACTATGTATAAGTTTTGAAAATAATATGTTGAACAAAATTCATGAATAGCTTAAAGGGACAGGTTTTATTGTTGAACTTTTGAACTTAAAAAATTTTTCGAAATTGAAAATTTTCTCATTTTTAAACTATCCAACCAATTTTTTTTTTATTTTTTTTTTTGTAGATATAATTGGTTCTAGTTACAAACTTTGATTTTGAGTTTTTTTTATTTTTTTATTTTTTTTTTAATATTTAGCCGTTTGACATCTGTTTCCAAATTAAACGACCAATTTTGAATGGATTTGTCTCGAGGGAAGGGTGTGTGTGTGTGGTGTGTGTGTGTGTGTGTGTGTGTGTGTGTGGGTGGGGGGGAAACATTGTACCATTTAAAATATTAAGTGGTTAAGGCTAAACCTGTGATGGTCGCAACTGGGTATAGAAAGGATGAAATTGTGTGTGGTAACCACTAGTGCGCGACCTTTTCAAAGGATAAGGGTTTGTGCTTTAAGAGCCATAAAGAGAGACGCACAAGAAAGTCAATGAGAATGGTTGAGTTTTTACGACGAAAAGCTCAAGGCTCCACCTTTTCTAGGAGAGCTTTATGAATAAAACCTCCCCAGATATGTAAGTCGCACTCTATTGGCAATGTCGGATCACACTATAGTATACATAATCTGGTACTTTAGGGTATATGGTACGAAGTTCTAAAGACATATTAGAACACTTACTCATTATAGAAAAGCATTGTTTAGTCAGAGAAAAAACCATATAAATATATATATATAGTATATATAGGTATATATATAGTATATATATATATATAATATATATATATATATATATATATATATATATATATTATATATATATATATATATATATATATATATATATATTATGGGTATGAAGCATACTCCTCATACTGTGTAAATATTTGTTATTAAAATATTAATTTTTGTCACCCCAAATTCATCCAATAACAAAAGAAGAATCACTACTAATTGATTTATACTACGATTATATATATATATAATATTAATAATATATTTAAAAAATATATAAAATAATATATATATATTTATATATATATTATATATATTATATATATTTATATATATATATATATATATATAATAGATTATATATATTCTTAGTATTTGTAAAAAAAATCTGCCTTTGATTTTAGAACTTGATTACAACCTAATTGGACTTTCTCTCGGAACAATCAATGTAAGTGTACTCTATCATTATGTGTACATTTATGGAAGTAAATTTTTGTGTGTGCGTGTGTGTGTGTGTGAGCCCTTATTTCCCCTTAGTATAAATTACTGTCCTCGTTCATCCTTCAATTGCTTTTTGTCCCTTCATTACTTATCTTTTTACAAGTAGCGAAAACACATGGCATACACAACAACACACACACATACACACACGAATATATATATATATATATATATATATTATATATATTATATATATATATATATAATATATATATATATATTAATATATTATAAAAAATATAATATATTATTATATTATATAGGCGTATGGTGAATAATTGTTGGGAAGAGGTTACGACAATAATAAGTTGGATATAAGGTTCTCTTTTTTTAATGTTTTCGGTAAATTTGTGCAGTAAAATTACTCAAGGAACTGACAAACATAGGAGGACTACAACACATTGCTCTCTCTTTTCACCCTGTGCAAACTGATAGAAATACTCAACCATTCATAAAAACATACATGCATACATTCATACATCATAAAATTCAACCATTCTATACACTTCCAGACTTTCAACACGGATTTAAAAAAAATTGCACTCTACCAGAACATTTCTAACAACAATATCCCAAAATATCATCAACGGCCTCATTATTTCGACGTTTGATGAAGTTTATAGTTTGTCTGAAAGGAAACTTAGTGAGTAGGTCATCATTTTGACTCCTTACTCCTGGCTCCTTACTCTTTAAAGAAAATTTTTGGATCTTAAACTCAGGATAGTGTAAGCTAGTTTCTCTTTACTTTTAGCTATCGCGAGCAAAATTATGAATTTAAAAATTTTAGGCGAGCCACACATAGACGACGACCACTAATAATC
>JABUQX010060810.1:7500-12500 GCA_015478945.1 Trachelipus rathkii | reverse complement strand
GGTTAGGTTGTTAGATAAGATAACCTATATAGAGTTATAAAGAATATTTATGGTTGTGTCTGATGTTGGGTTGGCAGAGCACCGAAAATTTCCGCATCGTACCAGAGTGAGCGCAAAAAGCACCGCAACACCAGTCATGTTTATCGCATGACAACCCGCAACCGCAACACTAGATTTGTGTACCGCACCGCACCAAGTACGTTCCAATACTAGTCTGTGTTGGTTGAAAATCTGTATTGTAAGTTTTATATATATAATATATATAATATTATATAATATATATATACTATTTAATATATATATATATATACTATTTATATACTATATTTACTTTATATTACTCATATAATAGTACTATAATACTAATCAATATATATATATATAATAATATAATATATATATATATACCCTAGTATAACTATATATATACATATATATATGATCATGCTATCTTTTCATAAATTGTAAGTTTATTAAACCGGTAGACGCTTTGTATACAATTTGGCCTTAATTAAATAGTTTTTTGAGCGAGTTAAAACGGTAATTCAAGTTTAAATATATTATTAAATAACTATATTCGTATATGAGAGAGAGAGAGAGAGAGAGAGAGAGAGAGAGAGAGAGAGAGAGAGAGAGAGAGAGAGAGAGAGAGAGAGAGATATATCTGCATAACAAAAAATAAAATGCAATTAATTAATCGCTCGATCTACATTTCATTCGATTATTAATCGATTTTTTAGACCTTTTCACGATATCTGTTGTTAACTATATAATAAAAGAAAGAACTGTGTAATTATGTCTTTAATGGTGTACGATTTTTACGTCTGGAGTCTTGCATGGATGAGTGGACACAAGGAGCCCAATCAGATCTTTTGTATCGATACGCAATCCTATTTAAGGGATTATTACTTATTATTATCTATTATATATATTTTATTATTATACTTACTATTAATTATTATTAATTATTATTATTATTATTATAATTATTATTATTTTTTATTATTATTATTATTATTATTATTATTATTATTATTATTATTTTATTATTATTAGATCTTTTATATCGATATCGAATCCTATTTAAGGGATATTATTATTATTATTATTATTATTATTATTATTATTATTATTATTATTATTATTATTATTATTATTATTATTATTATTATTATTATTATTATTAATTACTTTATTATTATTATTACTATTATTTTTTTATTATTATTATTATTTTATTATTATTTATTATTTTATTTTTATTTTTAATTTTTTATTTCTCTTATATATTAATTATTAATTATTATATTTATTATTATTATTATTATTATTATTATTATTATTATTATTATATTTATATTATATATTTTATTAATTATTTATTATTAGAATCTTTCAGATGCGATAATCGAATCTATTTCCAAGGGCATATTAATTATTTATTATTATTATTATTATTATATTTATTATTAATTATTAATTATTATTATTATTATTATTATTAAAGTGGTGAAAATATTATTTTTATTACAATATTCATCATTAAAACTAATTATTTTTTTATATTACCTATATTGTTAAAATTATTATTCATCATTACTTGAAAATTATACATCTTATTATCTCATTGTTATCTTGTATTAATTATTACTAATATTATCAATAAAATTATTGATAATTCAATTGTTTTGGGCTCGAAGGTAACTCTGTGTTTCCCCCAGTAGGCCCCTTATATATATAATATCATATATATATATATATATATATATATATACTATTATATTACTATATTACTATATATACCTATATATATATACTATACTATATATATTATATATACTATATATATATATATACATATAATACATATATATATATATATAATATATTATATATACTATATATATATATATAATAACTATATATATATATATTATATATATATATATATTATATTATATATATATATATATATACTATATATATATATATATATATATATTATATATATATATATATAATAGTATCATATATATAATATATATATATATCATACTAATATATACTCTATATGCATACATATATTAATATAACTATACTATATACTACTATATCATATTAGTGTAGGGTCTACTTTATAAAGTGTAATAAACTATATATTGTGTACTGTTCATAATTGAATAACTTATGATAAAATTTGAAATATTATTATTCAATAGTAGTATTATTAGTTATTATTATTATTATTATTATTATTATTATTATTATTATTATTATTATTATTATTATTATTATTATTATTATTATTATATTATTATATTATTATTTTTATTACTGATTATTATTATTCATTTATTTATTTATTATTTATGTTTACTGTACAATAATAAATGTAGTTGGTATATGAATAATATTTTTTTTTTTATTCCTTTTTTGTGGTTAGCTGTTATCTGTTAATTAAGTAAAGGCAGTTTTAAAATGACATTACAGTTTCTCCTGTGGCTGTTGTGGTCTGGCGTTTTCCATGGCTATTTCGTGGTTTTTTTTTTTTATTTTTTTTTTCTTTTTAATTCGAAAGTCTCTTTAACAGATCCAAATTTTATTTTTTTGTGAATGGACAGAATATTTTTTTAAATTAATTATTATATTAGATTGTTATTTTATTTATTTAATTAATAATGAGTTTGCCTACTTATTTCATTAGTCAATTTTTTTTTTTTTTTTCTTTAATAATAATAATAATAATAATAATAATAATAATAATAATAATAATAATAATAATAACGTAAGGTTTCATTAACATTGCAGTTCATTATTAATGTATCAGTGTTTGTTTTTAATTTATTTTTTTTATTTATAAATAAAATAGTCTCTCTTGAGATGCTCATCCGCGATAGAGAATGAACGTGACGTCACGAATATCCGCATCTCTTCCATCGCTGTGGATTCGATCCTTGTGATTTGTGTAGTGTGATGGAGATTTGTGTGGTGTGATAGAGACGCATTATCGTGTTCGGACGAAGGGGGGAGAAGGAGAGCTTTTACACGCCTTGCGAAACGATTCACATTATTTCGTATTTCTTTTATATTTCAAGAAAAAAGTTTATTTTGTTAGTCTCTATACTTGATTCGTGTTCGTTCATTGAGAGAGAGAGAGAGAGAGAGAGAGAGAGAGAGAGAGAGAGAGAGAGAGAGAGAGAGAGAGAGAGAGAGAGAGAAGAAGAGAGAGAGAGATTATCAAAACAATTGTCCACGAGGATAGATAAATATTAATAGCGATAGTGAGATTAGAGAGTAAGGAGTTGTCGAGAGAGAGAGAGAGAGAGAAGAGAGAGAGAGAGAGGAGAGAGAGAGAGAGAGAGAGAGAGAGAGAGAGAGAGAGAGAGAGAGAGAGAGAGAGAGAGAGAGAGAGATAAACAAACCCTTCAGAGATAGAAAGCGAAAGGAAAAGAATATTTATTAATCCGTATTTAATCCTAATTAATCCTTACTTAATCCTTTCGTTTTGTTTGCCTCACACACACACACATACCCACCTGCGCACACTTGCACACAATCAATGTCGTCTCTTGTGCATAGTATAATACACGCACTCGTGTAGATATCCTTTCACATTAATTATACATGTATACAATTAATTTAACGTATGATCCACACGACCACACGTATATATTCGCAACGTTAATAAATAATATTCACACATCAATGCAGAACATAATTCTCTTTGAATACACGGATATGCATACATATAATGTGTACACATGTATAGATGATCAATGCTTGTGTATAATATGCAGTGTACACATGCATTTATCATATATAATATGCTTATACTAATATACTTGCACAGATAAATGAGGAAGCCTCCGAAGTGCTGCTTCAACAAATAGAGAGTATTGGAAGTGATCATTTAACCGTCATTTCGGTCACGAATCCGAGAGAGAGAGAGAGAGAGAGAGAGAGAGAGAGAGAGAGAGAGAGAGAGAGAGAGAGAGAGAGAGAGAGAGAGAGAGAGAGAGAGAGAGAGTTTATGGATTTCGAAAAGGCTTTCCACTTAATTAGCAACTGTGTTCTATAATGCGGAATCTGTATACATTTTTATAGGAAATTCTTTGTATGCTTTATTATTATTATTATTATTATTATTATTATTATTATTATTATTATTATTATTATTTTATATTATTATTATTATATTATTATTCGATTTATCATTATTATTTATTATTACAATGAATGGTCAAATCTTAAAAGCTACGAATGGAAAGGTAACTGATTTTCTGAATAACATAATAATGCAGAACAAAATTGTAGGGAAAACCAAACGGCGTAGATCAAAATTACCTTTGAATTCGGCTGAAAATCTGTAGACAAAGCAAAATTACATTCTTACACCAAATCTTGGAGGGCTATCTCGTTCTAGGACGGTGATATGTGGAATGGATTTCCTATATATATTCGGGAATCACCCCTCATACTTCATTTCGTTATAAAATATAGAGAAGTAAAATGCTTAATATTGTACTTTTAAAGAATTTATCCCCATCTTCTACATATTTTATTATTATTATTATTATTATTATTATTATTATTATTATTATTATTATTATTATTATTATTATTATTATTATTATTATTATTATTATTTGATTATTAATTATGATAATTTTATTTTATTTTATTTTCATTAATAAATACTTTTCATATTCATTGATTAATTATTATTATTACTTAGTTATTATCATTATTATTGATTAATTATTATTATTATTACTTATTATTATTCATTATTATTATTATTACAATGAATGACCAAATCTTAAAAGCTACGAATGGAAAGGTAAATGATTATCTGAATAACATAATAATGCAGAACAAAATTGTAGGGAAAACCCAAAACTGCGTAGATCAAAATTCTTTACTCTGAAATCTAGACAAAGCAAAATACATTCTTACAAAATCTTGAGGAGGGCTGTCTCGTTCTAGGACGGTGATATATG
>JABUQX010060809.1:0-32972 GCA_015478945.1 Trachelipus rathkii | reverse complement strand
AAATTTGCAAAAAAGATAGATGTTTTCGTATATGTCAATGTTGCTTAGCACGAGTAGCACGAGTGGAGGAGTCGCTCTGATATAGTATATTATTTAATATATATTATATATTATAATATATATATATATATATTATATAATATCTATATATTATATATAATATTATCATATATTATTATATATATTATATTTATATTATTTTATATATATAATATAATTATATAATATATATATATATATATACGGTTATATTATATATATAATATATATCATAGTTCTATATATATAATATATAGATATATATATATAATTATTTTAGTTATATTATTATATATTATATATGTATTATATAGTAATTTAAGAGGAAAATGTGAAAAGGCGAAAGTGTGTTCTCTTAGTAGATGGAGAAGGGAATCTGTGAAACTGTTACACGGTTCTGTGACCCCTCCAATACGTCGGGGAAGGTCCATGATCATCCGTCGAAATGTAGGCCGTTATTTGGACGTCTCTCATGTCATGACGTGAGGGACAGGATGGAGAGGGTGAAGAGATTTTAGCTCTGCATTAATCACTTAGAGCTTTTACTCTTTTATCATTTCTAATTGAATAGGAGAGAGAGGTGAGGAGAAGAAGCGGAGAGAGAGAGAAGAGAGAGAGGAGAGAGAAGAGAGAGAGAGATAGAGAGAGCGAGAGAGAGAGAGAGAGAGATTAGCTTCCTTTTAATGTCACTTCCTTCATATTGTCCAAAATTTTATTTAAATTGCAAACTTAGTTTCTTATTGAACACTGTCATCTCCACTCCTTATAAAACAGTACACAATCACTCACACAAACACATTCACCACTGTATTATATTATTATATTATATATTATATATATCTTATATATAATATATTATATATATATATATATATATATATATATATATATATATATAGTATATTAGTATATTTATTAGTATTATATATATATATAATATATATATATTATTATATATAATATATATATGTAAATTAGATAAAGAAGAAATAGCACTGGCCTGAAAGGGCAGTACTCTTTGTATTTTTTTGTTGTTATGAATATTTTTATCTTTTATTCAAGTTAAAGTTTAAATTTTTACATTGTAAAATTAAGTCGATTAATTTAAATATCATTGGAGAGTTCTAATGTATTATTTTTCATTTTCTGTCTCACACGTCGTTATATAACAACAGTCCTTTGTATCAATACGTTACACAAGCATGATTCAGTTTTAGGTTATCACCTTTGCTTTAACTAGCCTCATGCTTTGCTGCAAATGTAAGGTGGTGAAAGAACAATCAAAAATGGAGAGTCTTGTATCTTGATGTGACGTACATCGTTTCCACAGTACATAGGATTTGGGTTTGTGGAGGAACACAAGCGGTTACTTAAGCTGGAACAAAAAAATTTGCCGATGGTGCAATTCATTTCTTTGCGATATGCAATTGCTTTTCTCTTCAAGAAAGGCCGGTGCATTGATGTGTAGAGTCTGAAGGAAACATTCAGGATGAAGCTGATACACTTACAGGGTGAATGACCTTTGTTATAGTGAGTATTGTGAGGAGGAAAAATTCATTTCTGCAATTGAACATTCCGTTCTTCTCAGAAGTCCAAGCCACCAATTGTGTTATAAATTTCGAAGAGAAATTTTATTTTTTGCCTGGACAGACAAGGATGATGTTATTTGTCTCACGGTCGAGACGAGAATCGTCGAAATTGTAGGAAGTTGACAGATGTTTTTGAACGTTATTTGTTAGAAAGCTGGGTGTTTTAAGAATTGATTGCGGTCATATTAGCTGGAGATAACTTGCACAGACAGAGGTTGTTTGGAAAGGAGGACAGACACAGCCATGCGGATTTGTCAATGCTCAACCAAATCTTTGAAGCATTACACCCTTTATGCAGTGAGGCGCAGTAAAGAGAGTAGCAGGCGTGTGGTTCAGCGTTTATACCTATGAGAAAAGGATAAGGAACCAACGTCGGCCGAAGAAAGATGTGCAAGTGATTAAAGGTTTAATGAGTTTGTAGCTTGTTTGGTTTTTTGAGCTCAGACTTATCAAAAAAAAAATGAAGTAAACCTTGACCACCTCCTTCCCAACATTATGAAAAGCAGTACTCTTCAAGGGAGGTATGAACAACTTTTCTACAATTGGGAGGTACCTAAGAGAGAAAAAACTAGCAGTCAAAGCAGTACTCCCACCTTCTTTGAGATCACCATAGTAACAGTAATGATATGAGGTTCAAGACACTTTTTGTTTACGTTAAAGCCATGAATAGTTATTACAACAAAAGGAACTGGGGAACCACCGAAAGAGATAGAAGAGCTAGGAGATGTCTTCGAGTACGAGATTTGTGGAAGTTGAAATTTTAATGGTTTGGAATTTTGGATTGAACAAAGTTGAAGCGACCACGAGGAAAATTTTATCAAGAACAGAAAAAATGGAATCGGATAAAGTAAGACTGCAGGAAACTCTAAATGCAAAAGGAGCTGCAGACTTGAATGCTATTTGGAATGGAGTGTAGAGTCATCGAGAAATAAATGAATAGTTAGATGAGCAGCTGAGGATGTCGTTAATGAAAAGAAGGAATAGGGTAGGAGGTAGAATATAATCCTAAGGAACACCATTATTGGCAGTAAAGGGAGAAGTAATGAGAAAAATTGACATGGAATGATTTGAGTAGTAGAGAGGAAAAAAAAACAAAGGAAAGGAGCTTGGAGAGTAGCGGTGCACATCATACCTGGTCAAAAGTCTTGGATATATCAAGCACATACCAAGCAAAACTTCAAATAATCAAAGGGGTAGAAGGCCAAAATTCAGTGAGATATGAAAGTATATCTTTAGATGACCTTGAGGTTCGAAATTCATAATGATGATGATCGAAAAAAGATGACATTCCAGATGATTAAGGAAATGAGAATTGAGATTGGTTTCAAAGCTCTTAGACAGAATACAAGTGAGAGCTATATGATAATTATTAGAAATATCATATCGGCTACTTCTTCTTTGAAATAGATTGAACCTCTTCTTTGAAATAGTCTGATCATATGAGAGATATTGCTGGTAATGAGGTACAGAGGGTATATAGCTAAACAAGGACCAGTACCAGTTCACAAGCACACTTTTTCAAGATCTGTGATAGGGACGAGATAAAGAAATCAAGTGAATTGAAAGTTCAGACCAGGTTGTAAGCTTTATTGGTTATTAGAAATTTATAAAAAAAAATCTTGTAAAACCTGAGCCCCCACTCCCTACCCAATATATGAGAGCAGTTACCTTCCATTCAAGAGGAGGATGAAGACTCTTTCTATAATTAGTCTTGTTCTGATGTTATGATTCAATGTTCCTATCAAATGTAATCTCAGGTAAAGGCATGGAAATAACTGATAAAGGGAGTGGCAGGGCATAGCGCGAGATTCGTTCTGGTTGATTAGATAAAAAAAAGCAAAGATTTAGCCTATTCATTAAAGAGATAATTTAAACAAATTGCAAGATTGTATTGAAAGGGGTGAGCAGGAATCAAGATCAGCTTAGCTGCCTTTAGTGAAAGTCGCTGTTTGTCGATTTCGAATACTCCTGCAAGGATTCAAGGTGATTGACTTTACTTGCTAAATAGGACAACGACTTGAATTATTCCATGCCTGTACGCACGTCTCTAGCTGAAATGGTTATTGACAAGCACGGTGCAGACCTTAGATTTTGAAGGAATAAAGATTTAGTTGAGAAATGAGCCGGCTCATCCAATCGTCTTCACGATCCCTTTCCCCATCTTTTCAAGCAGACTCCAAAGGATCTTCAATGTCAAGCGTAGTCATTTCCAAGGGTAGGCGTAATCAAGCAAGCGCGCAAAATACCCAATGCAACTGAGTACATGTAGAGATTGGTTTAGGTACGCAGAGAAAGTTGGAGGAGACAATTGTTGCGAAATTACGACGTGTATGAGATATGTGGTTAACGATTCATCAATATGTTCCATGATGGATGATTTTGTAGCCCTTAGAACTGTCGTTTAAGTAAAGCGATCTGATAAGAGTGATAAGATTGTTTTGTGCAAAGTCAGAATGATCACATTGCTTCCGCTAAACATTTGTTCTGACAGGTTTGATAAGTTTTGATTGTTTCGGTCTAAATCTCACCTGTCATATGGACCCTATAAGAGGACCTAATAGTTGATGAGAGACGTCTGAGCAGATGTATGGGATGTTATTTCACAAAGGATTAATTGGCGCGTCTTCTTCTCCTCTCTCTCTCTCTCTTCTCTTCTCTCTCTCTCTCTCGTACTCTCTCTCGTCTCTTCTTCTTCTCTCTCTCTCTGTCTGTCTGTCTGTCTTGTCTGTCTTGTCTGTCTGTCTGTCTGTCTGCTGGTCGTGTCTGTCTGTCTGTGCTGTGTTGTTGTCTCTCTCTCTCCTCTTCTCTCTCTCATCTCTCTCTCTCTCTCTCTCTCTCTCTCTCTCTCTCTCTCTCTTCTCTCTCTGTCTCTCCTCTCTCTCTCTTCTCTCTCTCTCTTCTCTCTCCATCACTGACTTCCACGAAACTGTTCATCACTATCACCTCTAGATTATCGCATGACAATAAAGTGTCTAGTAGCCTCGTTCTTCTTAACAGACGCTTTCATTTATTGCTCAACTGTCTCTATCCATATTTTAACCTCACAAACTTTTCACTGTATTCTTTCTGTCATGCATTCCATCGTTCAAGCATGGAGCACTACCCTTCCTTCTAATTTTACACAATTCATTTGACTTAAACATTTTTAACAAACGATATCAAGAACTTTCATTGAGTTATTCTAGATTTCTTTGCTAGTGTGTCATATGTGGACTCTGCAGTTTTCACCAAGGCATTATTATATATATTATATATATTTATGTATTTTTTATATAAATGTAATTAGCGTCTGTATTTTATTTATTATCTATAATTATATTATATTATTATATTATTGTGAAAGTTATGCAAATCTGAAGACGTTAAATGAATGTTTTAGATAAATATTGTATTTTGGATATTATATTGAAAGAGTAAAATGTGTTAAATTTTAGAGTCAAAATCTTTGATTAGATTACGAATCAACACACATTTTTGTGTTATCAAAAGGGCAAGCCATAATAATTAAAGTCCGATAGTGAAAATCTTGTTACAAGTTAATTGTCGGTGATCACAGGCTGCGATGCATCGGTCACTGAAGACACACACACACACACACAACAACACACAACACTTATATATAGCATATATATATATATATATTATATATATATTATATATTATATATATATAGTATATAATATTATATATATATATATTATAAATATATATATATAGTATTATATATTATATATTATTATATATATATTTATAATATTATATATATTATTTTATATATATATATATATATATATATTATATATTATTATATATATAAATAAATATATTATATATATATTTATTATATTATTATATATAATATATATAATACTATATATTACTATCTTTATTATATATATATTATATATATATGTTATTAATTATAATATTAATATATATTATAATATATATATCGATGATCTCACCTCTTTCCGCAAGACTTCGGAGGTAAGTGAGGTAACACTGCACGGAAACGAAAAGTAGGAGGAAGAAATATGACGCAAGTTGAATATGAAAGCCCAGCTTACGCCCCTTTTCTTTTCAGTGAGAAACGGTCGTCGGGCAGTCAGAAAATTAACCCTATGTTTGCACGGGCAGCGCGGACCTCTCTCTAGCATCTCGTCATGGTTGAGTTCCATCCCTGTGACCAGGTGGACCGCACATACTCCCTCACCAAAACTCCGCTTCACTACTATTATGCAGCTTTTTTACTCTGCACTCACATTTCTCTTCTTTTAGGATTGCTTTAACTGACTCAAATCCCAATACGTTCGCTTACCAATGATATCATCCTCCTTTTCACTGACAACCATTCATGCACTTTCATTTTTCTCCTATTACCCCTTTCTTCACACCACAACTCTTTAATACGTTCATTCCTCATTTATTTAATTCTTCTCACAGCTAACACGCCCTACGATTTCATCTGATCACATGTACTTTAGATTCTAGCTGCTATTCCAGCATAGTCTACACGTACTCTAATACAAGGTGACCATACCCTATGTAAGCCCTAGCGAACTCAAGACTTAGTCCTTAATGCACCAGTGATATTTAATGGCCAGCCACCTCCGGCCATTCACAAACTTTCCTAATTTCACTGTGCATCATCGTTCCTTTGCACCCAACATATTTATCCTAATATTTAAACTTAGGACACTTTTTTGCACTGCTTACCATCTAATATAACTTCACCGAGTACGTGTCCTTACTACCAACCATAACTCTTACTCTTATTACGTTTATTTCAACCCCTCCTTTTACACACCTGCCAACTCTTCTACCAATACTCGTCAAAACTCCTCAGATTCGCACACAAAAGCAATCATCCGCGTACAATAAGGAGGAACCCTCCACTCTCTCCCATTCTCCGTCATTCTAACCCTCTTTGCCAGCGAAACTCTAATCTTCATTGCCCCAACCATACACGATTGAATAACCAAGGAGTAACGTCCCTGCCTTACTACGTTCATTATATATTAAATCATTTTAAGGTACCTCCATTTATTCTTACACGCTTCACTATCGCCATCATACTTTTGATTCATTCAGAAGCCTTCCAACACCAGTATATCACGTAACACTTCTATATATTTCCCTAACCCTATATACGCTGTTGATCCATAAACCTAATTCATTTATTCTTCTTCTTCACTCATTTCCAAGTCTGTTTCGATGTAAAAATTTGATCCATACTCCTCTACCATTTCTAAATGTTTGTTCTTCCCAATCAGTCCTTCCAGTCATCGACGCACTCTTTCGACCCCAAACATAGGGGAATTTTCCCTAACAACCTCAATACACTAATTCTCGTTAATTCCTTACAGTTGCCTTATCCCTTTACCCTGAATATTCAGGGACTTTTTACCTCTCATCCTCCAATCCCTCGGATATCCCTCCAATTAACCGCTTTGTTGCCCAATTTCCAAATTCAATCAATCCCCATCTCGCCTCCCTTCTTGATCATTTCAACAGTGATTTAATCTATACCTGCAATTTACCAATTTCAACTTTCCGCTCATCTTACCCTCCTCCTGCGTCATATAACCTCATCCAAGAATACCTATTCTTCTTGCAACGATCAAACAACACTTCCATACCTCTTGGTTGCTATTCGAAGTGTTTTACATAAAACAACTATTATCCGTAATCCCATTCCTAACCCTCTCACTGATTTAACATCATTCAGATTATCCCAGGAAATGACACTCTTTCTTCAACATTACCCTCAGTGGTCATGTCACAACACTTTTCAAATTAAAATTTAACGTTAGAATTCTGGGTCAACTCAACACACAATCTACTAGCTGCTGTCAAAGTCACTTCTCAAATTCCAACTCCTTCTCTCCCCCTCATTCGTTTCACACCGCACAACAATTTCCACTACACGCACTCTTTTCCCGTTTCTTTTTCATCTTTGTTTAGCCAGCGAGCAAATCAAATTTTGACCATTCTACATACATTTTCACCTCTCTCGCTTCTCCTTACATTTATTTCCTTATATTGTCATGACCCATACGATTCATAATGTTTTTGCGAAAGTAGAAGGCCGCTTACGGCGATCACGACTTCTCCGAGGCATGCATTAGCAGTATATATATATTATATATTATATATATATATATATAGTATATTTATTAATATATATATATTTTATATATATTTATATATATATAATATATATTATATTTATACTATATATATATATATATAATATTTCAGTTACGTCTTTCCCGAAAGTATATTTAGCTAAATATTGCAATTCTTTTCCACTTTGAAGATTTTTTTTTATTTACGAATACTATTGATTAGTAGTTGCCAAGTTTTTTAACAATAGCACTAAGATTAAAGTTGCCAAGTGATAAGTTTAAATCTATAATACCTAACGCAACTTAAATAATCGTTACTTACTTAACTTACTTTACTTTAACTTTTACTTACCTAACCTAACTTATTAGAATATTATAAATTATTCCTATTTTCTTTGCTAGTAATGTAAATTTTGTTTTCCCCTCTCCACTGAAAATTTTTTTCTTTTTTCCACCAAATTTTTGCAGGAGAAAGATTCTCTTGAATGTCTAATATATATATATATTATAATTATATTATATTATATATATCATTAATATATTATAAATATATATTAGTATATTATATAATATAATATATTATATATAATATATATATTATATATTAAATATATTAATTATTTATATATATATATTATATATTATATTAATATAATATATATATATTATTTATTATTATTATTATATATAATTATAATATATTATATATATATTATATATATATATACGTGAGGATTAGTGTCTGTGTTTACAGTGAGGAAGTTGTGCTTACTGTAGTTGAGGTTAAGATCACTTAGATGCAAAGAAGGAAGAGAACAACGGTGTCCATTAGTTGATCCGATGGGGATTAAGATTTAATCTCAATGGTTAATATTACTTGAGTTTGCTATGACGAAAAAGGCCGTCACAAAAACACAGTCTCTTCCGTGCTTTGAAGAAATCGACAACGAAATTTATCTTTATTCTGAATCTTTTTTGTACAAAAAAAATAAATTAGAATCAAAAAAATCTGTTGCGCTCTGTTGTGTCCTTTTTTCTTTGCTTTTGACAGCTTTAAGACCTCTCAGAACAAATTTAGTGTCAGATGCTTAAACCTTATGCGTACAAATGGTTCCCTTGTGTCTCGCAGCTTGAATTAAGTCATGTAAAGCGATCAAAATTATCAATTCCATGCGGTACAAAATCCTTGGACTAACCTTTTCTCTCTTTATATCTCAATATTACTCCATATGATATAGTTTACTATTATATATTATATATATATATAATATATATATATTATTATATAATTATATATATATATATTATATATATATATATATATGATATATGATATATATATATATTAGAAGAGTTAGGCCCACTTCATACCAATTATTTGCTTCAAAATCATTCGTATTAAAAACGAAAAATAAAAAAATAAAAGCAAAAATGAAAATGTAAAATGTGAATGAATGAAGGAAAATCAAATAAATTAGTGTGTAATGATGGAGAATCATTTCCACTCCTTGTGTGTGATGAATTTTGTTTGTTTGTAAAAGAGTAAATAAAAAAAGAAACGAGAGAGGAGAGAGAAGAGAGAGAGAGAGAGGAGGAAGAGGGAGGAGAGAGAGAGAGAGAAGATCGAGAGAGAAGAGGAGATTTTTAGCTTTCGTTGTAGGCAAAAGAAAAAACTTGATGTGTCAGATAGAAACTTGAACTAATGCTTAATGTCCTCTACCACTTTGTTTGGATATTATATATATATATATTATCCTATATATCTATATATTATATATATATATATATATTTATATAATAAAATATATATATAATTATAATATATTATATTATATATATATTATATATTATTGTATTTATATATATTATACTATTATATATATTATTTATATATATAATATATATATATATATTATTATATATATTATATATAATATATATATATATATATATTAATATATTATATTATATTATATATATACATATTATATAATATATATTATATATATATATTTAATATACTTTATATATATAATATATAATATATATATTATATTATATATATATATATATATTATATATTTATTATATAATATATATATATATTGGTGATGGAGCGAGCTGAATTTTTGCATAACGCGGTTGCAGAGTTCCTAAATTTTTAACACGCGGTTGCGGTTTTTTTCGCGGTTAGTAAAATTTTCTAAAACCGCGGTTGCGGTTGTGCATAACAAAATGTACAATTGTTTGTACTCTACTACGACTTATAATTCTCATCATCAGTATCCACTCCACTTTCTTTCCCAAGACGGACTGGGGGGTAAGGTGCGTCAATGCACAGGCAACAGAAATTCATAGAGATATGACATACGGAAAGTCGAAGAATGCATAGCTTACCGCTCCTTGAACCCTTAGTGAGATTCGGGTGTCGCAGTTTAATAAAAATCCTCCATAGGCTTCAGGGGATGCCAACGGCCATCACTTGTGCTTCTCGCTTAATGTAAGGTTCATTCCTTGGCCCTGGGTGGGCCACAACCTCCCCCCTTAAAACCCCACCATTCACTGCCTATTATGACCCTTTCTCTCGGCTCGCCAATCATTAATCTCCTTTTCAGGCTTCCATATTACTAATCAATCACTATTATCATTTATGTCTCCACTGTGACTCGCATCAATCGTTAACAACCGGATGTCTCTATCCCTCCACATGACCCAATTTCAATGTAATTTATTTATCTCTCTGTTTGCTCTTTCTTCACACACAGCTCCCTTAATGCGTTCTTGCTCATTTTATCCTTTATTATCATACCTGCACACCCTTAAGATGATGGGTCCATTGAGGTATTATCTTTAGACAATACCTTTTTCCAGTCATAGTTTCATACTTATGTAACACAGGTAACGACCTACCCTCATGTAGACCCTAGCGCATCAAGACTTAGTCCCTTTAAATCCACAAGATTTATTGCACAACACCTTCTACATTTTCACACAACTTTCCTCTTACTTGCAATCTTCGTTCCTTTCATCGTAACATATATCTTAATATTTAACTCCAAACATTGTTCCGTTGCCTCACATCCAAATAACTTCACCGGGCGACGTTCCTCACTCGCAACATAACCTTATCTTATCTAGTTTACTTTCAAACCTCCTTTTTCACACCCTTGCCAAATCCGCCACAAATACAAAATATCGACATATAGATAGGGCCTACTCTGCTTCCATTCTTCTCATGTAAAATTACAATGCCAGCCTACTCTAATCTTGTATATATTGAATACAGAAATATAACACATCTCCGCCTCACTCCGCTATTTAATATTAAACATCACTTTCAACTCCATTTATTTCTTACACACGCTTCACATCATGGATAATACTTTGATTCTTTGGAATAAGCCCTGATATTAAAATTAATAACTTGATAATAATAAAATAATATAATAATATAATATACTATATATTATATATATAATAATATTATATAATAATAATATATATATCATATAATATAATATATAATAATAATAATTAATTAGATAATAATAAAATAGATAATAATATAATATATATAATTTATAATTTATAATATATAATAATAATATTTAATAATATAATATATAATAATCATATAATTAATAATAATATAATAATGATAAGTTATAATATTATATAATATAAATATAATAATAATAGATAATTATAATATTATCATTATTTTATTATTTTATTATTATTTTATTATTTTTTTATTATTTAATTTTTTTTATTTTATTATTATATTATTATTATTATTATTATTACTTGAAATGGTTCTATTTGTGTTGATATATAGTTATATATATATATATTTATATTTTATACTATTATTATTTATTATATATATATATATATATATATAATTTATATAATTATATATATATATATATATATTGTATACTATATTATATATAATATTATTATATGTATATATTTATATATATATATATATAATTTTAATATTATATATTTATATTATATATATTATATGATAAGAGGAGAAAGGTTTTGATGCTAAGGATACTTTTAACAGTAATTCTGACAACCGGCGGTTTTGAAGAAAGACAACGCGGTTGCGTTTAGTTGCGGTCCTTGTGTGCCAGTGAACCCGCGGTGCGTGGTTGCGTGGTTTGTACAATATGTTGAGGTTGTTCGATTGCGGTTGCGGTTTGTTGCGGTTATTCATCATCACTATAATATATTATATATATATATACTATACATCTTTTATATTTCATTATTATTTCATATTATTATAGGTCTATATTATTATTTTATATTGTTCATTTATTTATTTATATTTTTTAATATATAATTTAATTTATAAATTTATATTTAATAATATTTTTTTATAGTATAATTATTTATATTATTTTCTTTAATTTGATAAACTAATGTCTTTAATATATATAATATATATAATATATATATTATATATATTATATATAATTATATAATATATATTATATATATATACTCGTTAGGCTAATTGAAACTTTAAATAGTATTTATTTTTGGAATGCTAGAGTATGAGTATCTTTTGATCTAAAATATTATAGTTGGATAATAAATTCCCTCATTTTACATCTCTACTATGCGACTGCTTAAAATTGAGGTTATATTAAGGAATATATATAATATGTATATATTATATATAATTATAATTATATTATATTATATTTCATAATATATATATATATTATATATAGATTATATATTATATATGTACTATCTTATATATATATATATATTATATCTATATATATTTATATATATTTTATATATTTATATATTATATATATATATTATTTTTTTTCAGTGTCACCACACTCACGGCGAAGCCTATTTAGGGGGGTGTTACACGCCTCGAAAGTCAACAACTAGCAAATTACGCCGATGAGCGCAGACGCAGGCTTTGAAGTGAGGGAGATTTAATTCAGCAGAAAACAGAAGATTGGAACGTGGATTCCACAAAGATGGTGGCAGGGAAAGAAGAAGCCCGCAGCGATGTTGGAGTACCATATCAACACAAAGAATACTATATTATATTTAATAAATCTTTCATAACGTTTGATATTTTAATAAAGAAAATTTTTTGTGTAGTTTATATTATAATATTTTTTATTATAGTATACTATTATATAACTAGATGTATGATATAGATATATCTATTAGTTATAATTATTATATATATATAATATGACAATATTATTACTATATATATATTTATATATAATATTTTATATTATATATATATATATATATATAATATAATATATATATATATATATATTATTTTTTTTTTATATATGTGTGGTTATGTGTGTGATGGTGTGTGTGTGTGTGTGCGTGTGTGTGTGTTGTGTGTGTGGTGTAGTTTATCTCATGTGCAGAGTTCATGAAGGGTTTATAAAGAGTTAAGTTTTTTACACCCCCCTTCCCAATCTACTGTGAGTGAGTGCTTATAATTATAATTGAAAGTAAACCTTCTCAATTAATGAATTATTTTATCCATCCATATTTAGAAAAAAACTGGAAAAAAAGGGAACAAACCAAAACAAAGGATTAAAAATTTTGTTATTTCAATGGTTACGGGTAGAATTGATCTGGCTCTATTTAAGTATCTCCTTATATATATAATAATAATAATAGAAATAATATAAATATATATATTAATTAAATAATTAATAATTAATACATAATAATAATAATACGATAATAATAATAATAATTTATATATAAGTATATAATATAATATAATAATATATAATAATAATAATCAATAAATAATAGTCGATTCGAATCTTCATACAGATTTACAAATAAAAATAAATAAAATTATATAAAGAATATAAAAATAATAATAACGAATAATAATAAAAATAAGTGTTTTGTGTTCTTTTGTACTCTAAGAATAAATTGTTTTCCAATAAAATAAGGATGTAAAGTTCTTAGAAAAGACGAGGGATCATCAGGAGTGCCACAAAGCTCTGCATCTTCATTGTATTTCAAGAATTTTACAAAATTCTTACATTTGATTCTGCACTGATCATCGAACGCCAGTTTTACGAAAATATTTGTTGATAATGGTGAAATTATCTTTCTTTTAAATTTATGTTAAACATTCACCAATTTGAAACACATTTGTATTTAAGAGATAATTGGAGAGCTTCACTTTGAAGCCAAATTCTTTTCTGGATTTAGAACAAGTATATTTTGATTAATAGATGTAATAGTTTAGTTCATTGAATTTTGTAAATAAGAGCCTATATTCCCTACAGTTTGAGATAATGGAAAGTGGTAAGGAGAGATGTAAATTATGGTACTTGGGTACGGATGCTTCCCGATAATTGATTTATGTTTTAAAAATATGAATATTAAATTGTAAATTTTTCAGAAAACGTTTGCTTCTTCTTGGATAATGATTAAGTTTATTTTTCAATGGATTTAATTTTCAATAGCAGTATGACGTTCCCAACCCTCATTTCAGTTTATTTTTGCATATTTTCCCAAAGAACAAAGTGTAATTAAATATAACTAGTTTCGCAGTGACGCAGTTTTTAAGAAGCCAATTTACTATAAAAAGTAATTGTATTGTTGCATAAAATTAAGAAAGATAACAAAAATTACCATTTTAAAATGTTTAAATGGCTTGAATGCAAAAAAGGTGTTCAGTCGAAAATTTTGATTTTAAAAAATTAAGTTTTAAATTTTACTTTTTGTATTGAATTATTGGGTACTGTTATAAATCGTTGCATTCTTAGAGAAATTATTTGGTAAACTTACATATTTTGGCTAAAATTGACTCATGCGATTATGGGTGAAGGTGATTTGTACAACAATACCTTATACTATCTGTGCTCAATAAACTACATATTTCGTGGATTGAGTCCTTAACAAGAAAGAAATCCCATTTTCTTTCACGTATAGAATGGAAAACTTGAGGACACTTCATTCGAGAGTTGTAATCAGAGTATTCTCCCGTGTTTTCTTCCGGAGACCATTCATTTTTTCTCTTTTTCATATATACTATATATATATATATATATACTATTATTTATTATTAATATATATATCTTTATTATTATATATATTATATAATATATATATATATATATATATTATATATATATATATATATATATTTATTTATATATATGGTGTGTGTGTGTGTTGTGGTGTGTGTGGTGTGTGAATAAATTGTCGGTTATGGGTATTAACTTTGTTGTTAGGATTAATTGAAATCTTTGTAATCGAGTCGTGGATCTTTGAGGATTGAGAGAATCAGGTTTGATTTCGATACAACGAAGCTGAACTCCTTTCTTCTTTTGTTTTGTCTTTTGTTTCTTTCCTTTGTAATTAAGGCACAGGACGTATCCTCTTTTTTCATCTATGGAAAGTCGTTATAAAGAATTAAGGATTCTTTGGATCTGCTTTTCACTCATTGATTTAAGCACAATTATCCAATTCCTGCCTAATAGTACCCGATACACGCGCGAGTAATATTTCACGAATGACGCTCCTAAATGGAACAGTGTCACTCAAACACAAGCCAAGTCTACATGATAAAGCAAATTATTAGGCTCATTATTTTGTTATTTTATGGTAAACAACGGCATTCTTGCCTTTCTTTCGGCTTTAAATTACCAAAATAAACTTTAAAGTGTAAATAAATTTAATTTTATACAAATTTATTCTTCTTTGTACAAATGAAGAGTAAATGAATGAATTTTGAGAGAAAGGAAATGGCAAGAAAATCCCTGTACAAATAAAACAGATAAAAAATTATAAGATTGGTACTTAATGAAGTTTAATCAAACGTGTTTACTTTTAATGAATCTACCTTTCACGTGACTGCCTAAAATGGGATTACAATTATATTAGAGTAGCTTATCAAGAAGATTATAAATTTATTATTAGATAAAAACACGTCAGGAAGAACTGACGAATTGCTGAAAAAAAATGATAGAAATTTATTTTTCATTTATATTACATAATTAGAAACAACAGAAGTAATTTCCAGTGGCGAATAATTTTGTAACAAAATGGGAGAAAATTAGAAAATGTTAACATTCTTTCACAACGCCGTAAAATTTTTTGTAATAAACCAAAGCTTTTTCAAATATTGAAAATATTGTCCAAATATTAACAGAATAAAACAGTTCAAATTTAACTTAGTACTTAAACCATTTAAATTATGGAAATGAACCGGTAAGGTAATAAACTGTGTGGAATTTTACTCTAAAGAGTTACAGTTTAAATTAAAACCTGGTAATAAAATACATACATGTCTACATACATCAGAGAAGGATAAAAGAGAACATTATCCAAAATTAAAGGCCGATAAGCACTGTATATGCTTTTGAAAAAATAAGTCAATGAAATGCAATTTCAAAAATCGAAAAGCGAATTTATTAATAGTTTAGGGTGTCTTTGACGTTTTTATATGAAATTTCAATATTTGTTTTTATATACCAAATATTTCTAATTAGTTGTGAAAACCTGTTAAAAAAAAATTTTAACTCTAAAATTACGCTTTTCTTCAATTATCATTGAAATTTTAAAATCTTAAAAGTCCATTTACTTAATTACACATTTTAAATATTTAAGAGTTCCTCCATTAAATTGATTACGATTGTCATGCATTTGGAAAAAATAATGTTTTCATTGAATGCAATTTCAAAAACATATAAGTCGATTTGATATAGTTACGGTTTAAAAAATTGACGTTTCTTAAATGAAAATTTTCAATACTTTTTAATAAGTAATATTTTCATTATTGTGCAAAACTGTTTTAGTAAAAAATTTTTAACTTCTAAAATTACGCTTTTTCTTAAATTTTCACAATCCAAATTTAGAACTCTTAAAAGTACGATTTTTCCTAAATATTTCAACATTTGAATTATTTGTTAATCTTAAAAATTGAGTTTTTAACTATTTTCAGCATTTGAAAAAAAAATTTGTTTCATTTGAAATGCCTAATTTCAAAAGCTGAAAAGTGAAATTATAATTGTTTTAGGGGTGTCTTAAATTGACGTGCTTTTTTACATAAATCCAATTTGTTTTATACATACCAAATATTCAGTAGTTTATGCTGAAAATCCTTGTTTTAACTAAAGATATTAACTGTCTAAAAATATGAACGCTTTTAGAGCCTTAAATTTTATCCATTACATTCTTAGTACACTGTAATAGTGCGATTTTCCTTAAATAGTTAAATTTGAAATTATTTGTAACTTCGTAAAATTTGGAGTTTTAACGTACTTTATTCAGCATTTGATAATAATAATGTGTTTCTTTGAAATGCATTTCTACACCCAATGAAAAACAAAATAAATACTAGTTTCATGGTTCATTTAAATAGCAAACTATCTTTCACAATTCAATAAAGATATTATATATCCAAAATATTTCATTATTGTTGAAAACATTTTAATTAAAAAATTTAACTTCTAAAATTACGTTTTTCTAATAAAATTTCATATTACAAATTTAGAACTCTAAAAGTACCGAGTTTTCCAACATTTCAACGTGGAAATTATTTGTGGTAAATCTTAAAATTGATGTTTTAACGGGTATTTTCAGCATTGAAAAAATAATATTATTCAATATAATAATTTCAATTTACAAAAACATAAAAAGTGAATTTATTAATAGTTCTACGTGTCTTAAATTGCGTATAAAATATTAAAATTTCATATTTGTTTATTAGAAAGTTTAAATATTTCGATTATAAGTTGTGTAAAATCTGTAATTTAATAAAGAAACTCTTATATATTCTAAAATTACGCTTTTTCTTGTATTTTCACATTACATAAGAAACACATCTAAAGACTCTATTTATTCTTTAAAATTTGAGTTTTTAATTATTGGTAAATCTTAAAATTTATTTTTTAACAGGATTTTCAGCATTTAAAAAATAATGTGTTATTATTTAAATGCAATCTTCAAAAAAAGATGAAAAGTGAAGTATAATTAGTTTTAACGTCTTAAATTGACTTTTTTAAGAAATTTTCAATATTATGTTTATTCCGAAAATTTTATTTGTGAAAACCTCTTTTAATAACAAATTTTTAACTTCTAAATTACGCTTTTGCTATAAATTTTCACATAAAAATAAAAACTTCTTAAAAGTACGATTCTTTCTAAATTTCCAACATTTGAAATTATTGGTTAATTCTTAAAATTAAGAGTATTAACGTATTCTCATTTTATAAATATTTTATAAATTGAGGAATTTTGAAATGCCAAATTCAAAAAAAAGCGGGCAAAAAGCAATTTATTAATAGTGTTTAGGTCTTAAATGACCTTTTACATTAAATTTCACATTTGATTTTAAAATTATACCAAATATTTCATTAGTATTAGAAAACCTGTTTTAATTAAAAAATTTTAACTTTAAAATTGACGCGTTTGCTTAAATTTCACATTTAACATAATTCTTAGAACTCTAAAAAAGTATCGATTTTTCCTAAAACAACATTTGAAATCTATTTGGTAAATCTTAAAATTAGGTTTTTTACGGAATTTTCAGCATTTGAAAAAAAATGTGTTCATTGAAATGGCAATTTCAAAAAGTCAGAAAAAGCAGAATTTATTATATTTTAGGTGTCATTAAATGAACGTGTTAATAAATTTCAATATTGTTTATATATACCAAATAATTATTGTGAAAACCTTTTTGAGTAAAAAATTTTAACATCTAAATTACGCTTTTTCTAAATTTTCACCTTACAAATTTAAACTCTTAAAAGTACGATTTTTCCTAATTTAACACATTCACACACTTCCTTTGAAATCCTAGAATTGATGTTTTTAAACGGTATATTCAGCATTGAAAATAATATGTTTCATTAAATTGCTTTTAAAAGCAGAAAAGCGAATTTTTAATGGTTTGAGGAGAATTAGATTTTAATTGAAATTTCAAATTATTAACTATTTATTACATAATAATTTCATTATGTGTGAAAACCTGTTTTATAAATAAAAAAAATGTAACTTAGAAAATTACGCTTTTTCTTAATCTTTCATTACAATTTTAGAACACTTAAAAGGTACAGATTTTCCTAAAATTTCAACATTGACGAGCATAGAATGAAACCAATGACTGTGGTTTTGAACGGGTATATTTCAGCATGATTGAAAAATAATGTGTTCATTAAAATGCAATTTCAAAGCTAAAGAGATTTTAATTGTTTTAGGTTTCTTAAATTGACGTTTTTATAATGAAATTTCCATGTTTGTTTTTATATACCAAATATTCATTAGTTTGAAAAACTGTTTAATAAAAAAATATTTTTTAACTTCTAAAATTACGCTTTGCTTAAATTTTAACATTACAAATTAAAACTCTTAAAAGTACGATTTTTCCTAAATTTCAACAATTTGAAATGTATTGTAAATTCTATAAAATGAGTTTAAAGTTCAGTTTTCAGCATTTGAAAAAAATAATGTTTCATTGAAATGCAATTTCGAAAAAGCAGAAAAGCGAATTAATTAATAAATTGAGTGTCTTAAAATTGACGTTTTTATGAAATCTTCAATATTTCTTTTTAATTAACAAATAATGCAAAAGGTTAAAAGGGATTTAATGAAAAAATATTAACTTTTGCAATTACCTTTTTCTTAAATTTCACATACAAATTATTAATCATTAAAAGTCACGATTTCCTAAATTAACTATTTAATTATTGATAAATCTTTATATTAATGTTTTTAACGGTATTATATCAGCTATTTAAAAATAATTGTGTTCATTAATAGCTATCTCAAAAAGCAGAAAAGTAAAATTATGCTATATATAGTTTTAGGGCGATAAGAAATTAGACTTTTATTTAATTTAAATTCAATATTGTTTTTTAGATATTTAAGGTAATCTTTTCATTTGGTGAAAAACCATGTTTTTATAAAAATTTCAATCTTCTAAAATTGACGCTTTCTTTAGAGTTTCACGATTACTAAACATTTATTATAGACCTACATTACAAATCACATTTTGTCTAAATGTCAACATTTGAAATTATTATGTTAATCTTAAAATTGATATCAATTCTTCACATTGAAAATAATAATTGAGCAATGAAATTGCAATTTCAAAAAGCAGAAATACTTAGAATTTATAATGTTGGTTTCTTAAATTACTTTTTATATTGATACTTTTATTAATACCAAATATTTCATAGTTTGAAAAACCTTTTTTATAAAAAATTTAACTTCTAAATACGCTTATGCTTTAAATTTCCACATTAGCGCATTTAAACTCTAAAAAGCTACGAATTTTTCCCTAAATTTCCAACTATGTTGAAATTATTTAGTGCGTGGTAATTCTTAATTGAGTTTTTAACTTCTTTCAGCATTTGAAAAAAATAATTTTTCATTTTGGATATATATACAGCAACAATAAATATATACAGGGTTTATTAATTAGTTTTAGTGTCTTAAAATTGGACCTTTTTTATGACATTCGCAGCACTGAAGTCTTAAAATCCACGGTTTCTTCAAGAGATAGACTTGATTTAATAAAACAAAATACTAGACAGAAAAATAACATCCGGCTTTTGCTTAATTATCACATTGCCAAAATTATGAACTCTTAAAAGACGATTTCATAACATTCAACATTGAATTTCTATTTTGGTGATTCTTAAAATTAAGTTTTTTACAAATGACAGCATTTACAAAAATAAGTTTTCATTGAAATCTTTTGGTAAAAATTTCAAATTTCTAATATTTTTAGTCTTAAAAATTGACGTTATCTTAATGAAATTCGCAATACGTTGTTTTTACTATACCAAATAGTTTATTAGTTGTGAAACTTGTTTTAGAAAAAATTTTAACATCTAAATTTACGCTTGTTCTTATAAAATTCACATTTACAAATAGAACTGATTAGAAGTACGAATTTTCCTAAATTTTCACATTGAAATTAATGTAAATCTTAAAATTAGTTTTTAACGGGGTATTTTTCAGCATTTGAAAAAAGAAATGCAATTTCAATCCAAAAAATTCAAAATATAGCAGAAAAGAAAAGAAATTTTGATATTAATTGATCTAGTTCTTAAATTGACTGTATTAATGCAAATTTCAATATTATTTTTTACATACCAAAACATAATTTCTATAGTTTATTTTGTGCCTAAAAACCTGATTAATAAAAATTACCTTCAAATTAACCTGGTGTATAGATCTTAACTATATACAAATGAAAACTCTTAAAAAGTACGATTTTCACTAAAATTTTAACATTTGAATATTATTGTAATTCTAAAATGAGTATGTTAAACGCTATTATTCAGATTTTGTAAAAAAGAAATGTTTCAGAAATATGCCATATTATTCTAATATATAGCAGTAACTAATTTGGTGTATCATATTTTGTCTTTAATACATTTTATCCTATTATGAAATTTGCAAAATGTAGAAAAATACCTAAATATTTCATTTTTAAAAAAACCAGCGCCTCTTGTTTTAATAAAAAAAATTTTAACTTCTAAAATTAACGCTTTTTCTTAAATTTTTCCCATTACAAATACTATCTTCTTAAAGTACATTTTTATCATATAATTCAACATTTGAAATTTTTTGGTAATCTGTCTAAATTGAGTCATTTAACGGTATTTTCAGCATTTACAAAATTAATGTGTTTCATTGAAATGCTATTCAATAAATAGCAATGAAAAGGAATTTATAATCATTTTTAGGTGTCTTTAACTTGACGTTTTTTGACATGAAATTTCAATATTTTTTATATATTACCAAAATTCATTACCAGTGAAAATCTGTTTAATAAAAAACATAATTTCTAAAATTACTTCTATTTTCTTAATTTCAAATTACAATTAGAGTCTAAATACTATTTTTAAAATTCATACAATTGAAATCAATATTGGTAGCTTCTAAAATTCTTGCTTATGTTATCTAGTGATTTAAATAAATGCAAACATTCAATGAATCATTCAGTATGTAAATATGTACAAGAAATGAAATTAATAATTTCATAATGTGTGTGGGTAGTTAATTATAGAGCCCATAATTAAATTAGATGACTTTACCAGAAATGAACACTGAAGAAAGAAAGCTGACCCATTAATATCTTACAGTTGGCTGATACTAGTGATACAGAAATCATGCATTACTTATGATACATATATTAAGCACCTAAATATCTTTATGATTTTAAATATTAATCTGACAAAATAATACATATATAAGCGAAGTTTTATTTTCAGAAGCATTATAAAATTTAATGACCCAATAGGTAATTTTTCACTCCTTTCTTAACTAATTAAACGTTTCTATGAGTTGTTTTTCACTACACAAAATTTAATGGAAATATCATAAGAATATAGTTGTTGTCGTTTTTCATACAATTATTCACAAATGTAATAATTATTATTTAAAATATGGACAAAAAACAAAAAAAAAAGAATTTAATAATTAAAATTCAAACCATTAATATAATATATATAATTATAAAAGGTATATATGGGTTTTCTAAGAAATATAGTCGAAATGTGTGTCGGGTATGAAAATATAATTGATCTGTACCTTGTCTGGAGATTAGTTATAATTGTGTCAAGGAGATCGTCAAGTTATGGCAAGCTATATGGGTAGTCGAATAAAGCACCCTTGGTTAACAAATTTATAGAAGTGAGGCTGAGAGAAATCTTAAAGAACGGAACCGAAGTAAGTTCCGAAATTATTCAAAAGTGGTTAATGTTAACCTTGTGTATATAAGCAGTTGTAAAACTCTTTTTTTAAGTTATTATAATGAATACTTACACTTTACACTATCAATTTAGAAGGTTCCTATCAAGCTGGTTTATGTCACTTGGTGTGTATCATAATATGTCACATTAAATATTATTCCCTGATTTTTAGCAAATATTTATTCTAAATATTTGTTTTACTTATGGTAAAAATTTTCAAACATAGAAAATTTTTCGTTTACTCTTGGCGGTATTGAATCAGGTCCATAGTTACTAAATTCTCTTTTTTGTACTCTCTTTGGGTGGAGCATTCAAGGTAGGGTGGGGTGAATATCACTATATGTCTACATTCGCACCTAATCAAATGTGTTTGTTTTACAATGATTGATGTATCGAGTGAATCTCACGTAAGATCTCTCTTCTACACCTTTCGAGTATTGATATATTATTTAATTTTGACTTTAGATTGGTATTAAGTGGGATGATGCTTCCACTATATAATTACTGCACTCCGTTGCACCAATTCTTAGTTGTGTAAATCCTCAGAAGCAAATTATACTATATGTTTTAATTAAAAATTTAAACTTGGTAAAAATATATACGAACTTGGTTTAAAAAGTGATCCAATTCGTTAATATAAACTAAATCCTAAATACTTTGGATTAAGTATCTTCCTTTTGACGCTGATTTAGAAGTGTTGTTATAGGATAGAAAAGTTTCTATATCTCACATATAGCTCAGATATATACAAAAACTAGATATTCTATAATAAATTTAGGAACACCTTATATTAAGATATCTATATATATTAATAATCAATAATAATAATAATAATAATATTATTAATAAAATTAAATAATATATAGATCAACTAGAGAGGATTTATTGAGTCTCAATATATTATTATTTATAAAGAATATATGTTAGAGTAAAACTAGAAAATTTAAATTAGAATATAGTAATTAAACTCACCCTATTTTATTAATTGGTTACATTACAGATCAAAAATAGTACATTATTAATAAAGAAATAATATAATAAAATATATTCTAACAATAAACACAAATTGCACTAAATAATTAGAATAAATGCACTGAATATTCACACAACCATATTAACTAAGTAACTAAATGTATCTATGATTTTAAATATATTGTAAATAATCATAGATGATCATAATGGTAATATTAAGATGATGATAAATGAGAGGCTGAATAGTAAGAAAGCAAACTTTCTTAAGCCTCAGTTAAATAATAGTAACTATTACTATTGCCCATATAGAGTAGAGATATCATTCTCACAACCTAACTAAGCACTTATCTTTTATATTAAAAATATCTAACAATATTTAAAATTATTAATACTTACAAAATGGTTTAAATAAACCTATAAAATTATAACAGCAAGTATAACAGTAAATATATATATAGATATCGAGACATGTCACACAATATTAAAGAGATAAACCCAACACTAAAGGGTTATAAAAGTTTTAATTTTCTAATTGTAATAAAATAGCTGTTTGCTCTTAAATTTTCACACGAAAATGTGTTAGAAATGGTGCTTCATTTACAAAGTGACTATCGAAAAATTTCCTATCCAATTTTTTCCACAACAAATATTCACCTTTTATATACCAACTTCATATGTGGATAATACGTGTAACTTTAGATTTATTCACCTTTTTCCTCAACAAGGAATTTGCGTATTATTAACTAAGTTACACAGACAGTTATACAATTTAATAACGGTGGCTACAATATAATAAAAGATATAAATATATAAATTGATAAAATTTTTTTAATCTAGATTTGTATCAGTAAGTCTGACACTCTAGCTAGCCTGCAACATATGCGGTGTAAGATTTAGATAGATGAGAAGATTCATATGAACATAGTCTCTAAAAATTTCCTTTTCAAGACAAACCCTTTTGTATGTCAGAATATCCTAAATTAAGTCAACTTGTTCGGAGCTACACAAAAGCAGTCCTTTGAACGAACAATTGTTTAATATCGTAAATATTATATTAGACGAAATCGTAAAAGACTCAAATGCGAAAATAAGATCAAATAGAGCGAAGAGATACAGAGAAAAATTTAATTAAAAACACTCAAAATTTCTAAATCTAATAAGTCACTCTTAACAGTACTCCTTGATCATTTATCATTATCATAAATTTTAGTTACGAAATTCAATTGTTTTGGTAAAATAAATATTGTGTATACCTGTGAAAAGTCCATGGCACGGGTCAATATGGGAACGTTGTATTAGATGAAATAGACTGTTAAAGATATTGTTTTGTCTTATATATATGTGTATGGTTTTTTTAGATCATCTCTACATTTCTGTTGAATCCTGTTTAACTCTTTCCTCCGTTACGAGACAATACGCACAGGATAATGATTGTCTCTAAAGCGACAAAAACTTAAATTAACACACTATGTATAACTTTAGTGTATATACCTATAAATGCGCACAATCAAATCTCTATACACCTTCCCTTAAACTTTCTAATTCCACATCTCTCTCAAGGGATAAATTGTAAATGGGATTGGAAGCTGCACATGGTAGAAATAAATGTTTAGAAAAGTATGCCTAAGATTCATATACAGCATCCAGAATTCGATTCTATATATCACACACTCAAAATTCATGCATTTCTATGAGAATAGATGACGATAATAAATCGTGCCGTATAGAATAGGACACATAAAACTATCTAATCATCTGCACGAGTCACTTAGTACAACTATAATATGAATGTATTATCATTTTGTCTTTTGCGACAATTTCACAAAGACAATTGATGGGATTCAATTAGGAAAAATACTTATTTAAAGTGAGGTGCTGTTGTCCTAATTCCATAACACACTCCACGTATTATCCCTGGGCACTATGGTACGATAGATTATAGAACTCCTGACAGGTAGGAGAATGTATAGTTAGTAGATGAGTTTGACCTTATTCACGGTAAAAATAACGGACCACAGTGCTAACACAAGAGACATCTAACTAACTTCTTTTACCCATTAGAGACCACACTTAGAACCACTAATGAAACAATACCTAATGTTGACATAACCCCTCCAGCAGTTCCTTCCAATAGCCCATTAATTAATTCAGCTCGCCCAAAAAGAGCAGCAGCTGAAAAGGCTAATATTTTTCTGAAGGACAAAATTAGAGAGGGTGTAATTTAAAATTTCATGAAATAAAGGTGAGGATGATGTTATACAAATAATAGAATAAATAAAAAAAAAATGCTAACATTATTATGCAAATGCTTTATTTGTGAAATATTTCTATATATAATTATTAAATAATAGTAATTTATAAAAAAACTCATTAAGTGATTATAATATTATAGGTGAGTTTTAAATTTAGGTTTAAATAATTCTAAATGTTTAATACATTAATTATAATTCTAAACTGACTTTATGACATAATTGTAGTCATAAACATGTTAATAATTCTAATGGGTTACTATACACAATTTGTCCTTGAGCCTCAATATAATTCTTTTTAAAATTTTAGAGAAGTTCTTTAGAAAATATCATTAATTCCAACCTTTTTTTCATAAAATGTTGTAAATTTTAATGAACAATTTATATATTACTTTATAATTATCGTTGAATTCTTGATAAAATTCATATAAAAAGGTACCCACATATTTTTGGGTACTATATGAATTTTGGTGACATAATTTAGTCTCATATATAAAAACAATAAATTGATAATATATAGATCAATAATTAAACTTATTAATTTTTAATTTTATTCACATTTACACGCTGACTTTGTTGATTATTTTTATTATGGTAATAATATCTTAATTGTATATTGTCTTGAAAGTGGTACCTTCTTAGTCCTCTTCCTTGCCTCTTAAAGATTAGGAGGTGCGAAAGAGAAAAAATCGTTACTAATTTTTTATTTTATTATTCTTTTGCCCCCCGGAGTTTATTGAAATTTAGAGTCACCAGGGGAGTTAGTGATTTGTTTTTGGAGAATAAAATGAGGAGTAAGATGAGGGAGCGGGGGAGAAGGATAAAAGAAGGCATCCACTCATGGACGCAATTCACTTATATTTATCTCGAGGTTTGGATGACGTCATATCAAAAGAGATAGTAGATGAGCCATGCAAGAATGTTATATAACAAGGGCTTTTATTTGTATCCAACTCTATTATCAATATAATAGATGTAAATAGGTTTAGATTTATTAATTAAGTCTGTGTATTTTCAAGTCACCCTGATTAGCACGGTGAAGAACGTTCGTATATTCTTTTATGTATTCAATTGTACCTCAAACATCAACCTTAGCGATTATTACCACGGATGTATATAAATAATTTATATCACGGTATAGTATATATATCTCACCCTATTCTCCTTATTTTCTTTTTATAACATTTCACTAATTTGTTTGGTGTCTTTAAATTTACGTTCCCTTAATTAAAAATAGTATTATCAACTATTAGAGCTGTAAACCCCACTCCTACTGAAGCTTAAGTTTTTCCTTCTTGTGGGATCCTATATCACTAGATTTTGAGATCTAACGCCCCAAATAGTTAATGATAGTTTTATGAAAGGATTATAGGAGTCTATAACAATTTAAATTTCTTAGTATGTTATTAAGTTAATTAAAGTTGAAATTATTAAGGTTGCCACGAGATGGAGGCATCCTAAACTATACCTCTCGTACGAGCGAGTTACCTCTTTAAATGGAGTCTCTGATAAGAGCGTCCAATCTGGATTTAAGAACGATATTTCCTGATCACTTACAAACATAACTGTAATAATATCTTAATTTAACAACTAATTCATCATTTTTAAAAGCGCAACACACAAATCTCCCCGAGCCATTTCTCCAATATAATTACTATAATTAAAAATCAATAAGTATATATATCTCAAGAATACGCCGTATAACATTACATAGCCCATAGTCCCTACTATATAAATTCAGAGCAGAACACACACATAGATATATATATAGTCACAGCAAAAATTCACCGTTTTAATAGTCAATATTTAGGCCTAAGAACCGAAGTGTAGTATTTGAGGTTCAATTTGTTAGAGTCACACATCTTATACACAGTAATAGCACCATGCATTTCCCTCAAATTCCCACACATATTAACAGTGTTTAATTTATCTAAATCACACACATAACAAAAAAAAGTATCAACATTAACTCTGAGTTTTACAAACATAATATCAATATTCACAAGAGAATATGTATTTTAGCACACATCAAAAATAACACACACAAATAGAAACATAATCATAATGAGGCCACTATATACTTTCTACAGAGCGCACTATTCATGAGATTATTATATATATATATATACAGCACATATATTCACCTCCACATAAACAATATTATCTCTAGAACCAAACATAAATTGAATTGCGGTTGTACATCACTAACGCGGAACAACTTTTTAAGCCCAACACAAAGTATAACAGACAAATACATATCCGACCATACCTTAAACTTAATGCTCAAAATCTCCTCATTTGGGTTTCACTACTGAGATATAATCATAATCTCACATAACATTTATACAATAATAAACTGAGAAGGTATACGTTCAATATAACATAAAGCTCTTTACAATATATTAAACAGACTGCATCTCCCATTCCATACCCCATTACGCACCAACTTATATAAAACGAAACAATAACATATTCATACTATTAAGAGACACCATATACTAGACATGATTAGGCTGCATAATTATATCTATAATAATAGCAAATCTATGAACCAACTATACCTTCACAACCAAACATTATACATAATACAACATCCACCTACCTCTCAAAAAGGAAAAAAGTATTATCAATATATATAATAAATACCGTAGTCCAATAGCACTTAATATTGAGAAACATCTTACAACACCTTATACCCCTCCCCGCCCCAGAAACTCAACATTATTAACCACCATTTACTATCACTCAATTTAATACATAAAATCGATCTCCGAATTCTACATAAACTAACAACCTAAATATACTCAAGGCGGCAGTCCACTCACGCTCCCATATCACTATCCAGAAATACCTAACCCCAGAACTAACCGGCGTATTACAGTCAAACCAGAGTGAATGCTGTCCCGTCCTACTCACTCTGGAGGACGACTATTACATCCACCCTTCTCCTTTGCGAGTAATATTCTGAATATATCAAGTATTGAAAAGGAGTTCTACATTATCTAAAACGAGATATCTTCCCTTTCTCTTACACTTTTTGGAGAGTTCAAAATGGGTATCCCATCCACATATGACTACTGCTCTCGGACCTAACGACATCTGACGTAACTTCTGATACCCTCTTCTATTAGTTCACTGAACGAAACCTTTTGGCTCGGAGATCTCTTTTTATGAAAATCACATGCAATCACTGAGGTCGTACTAAAAAACATAATATTCAGCCGAAGGATACAATGAGAAAACAGCATGATTTTATTTCGGTCGAGGTCACGGTGCATATGCGGGAGAGAGGAGACTAAATTCCATAGTAGAAGCTCTGACAGATAAATGTTTATAGTGAATATTACCCATATAGGGTTTTCTTATGCTAGACAATCTGTGAGTCGGAATTATTATCGTTTTTAATCAGTCAATTGTATACGTAAATTTTTGTTGAGAATATTATTAGAAAGCGCTATAGAGGCAAGGCTAAAGACTATGACCCATCAAGTAAATATATGTTATATGTAAATAACCATAAATGTTAAAAAATAAGAAACAAATAAATAAAAAATTATATATAATATGCACAGAATATTATTAGTCTCTAAGTTATATATCCAAAATAATAGCAGTAATATATATATAGATTATATTTTATCAGTTTAATAATTTTTAAAGGTTTTGGTCAAGCAATTTAGTATGAAATATTTTTTTGTTAAATTATTTTTATAGGAAGAATCAGTATTAAATACATTTTTTAAGGAGTTATTATGGATAAATAATTATATTATTATTAAAATTTTTGAACTTCCATTTATGTTTTTAATTTTTATATGCAGTTTATTATATATAAATTATATTTAAAAATTTAAGCAATAATTATTTATTCAAAACATCAGTTTATAAACATCCTTTACCATGGTTGATTCCTATATATAGATTTTTTTTTTATCACTACAGATAATATATATTTAGTTATTTCAGTTTTTATTTATAATAACTATATATATTATATATATATATTATATATATATATATATATATATATATATATATATATAATATTAATATATATATATATATATAATATATAATATTTATATATATAATATATATATTTATATTATAGGTTTTGTGTGATTAATTGAATGCTAATTGTTGTCATTATGCAATATGTTGACGTTGGTAATGATTTTAAAACTAACGAAGTTGAAAAATTATACTTTCATAATGCGAGTAATGAGTATTGGCCGCGAATATATCAAAAATGCTAGTCTTGTGGTCAATCATCGTTTATTCTAACGTGATTCTTTTCATACTATATGGTTTGGGGAGCAAGATATTCTGAATCGTAGAAGCAAATTGATTAGAGGTGAGATACTTGTCGTCTCACACCCTCTGTCCGCCATACTAATGAAACAGAAACATCGGAGAGCCACTTCTCATTACTGGAAGATAAATATGTTATTTTAGACAGAGCGCATCAGTCGACGCATGAGTAGGTGGACATTGCAAGGGGTAGGAGCGACAAACGTCGTATGCTACAAATCAGTCGTGATACACAGTCACTAAGGCCTGGAGGTGGCGAGTATGGACACTGCCAAGACACTCCTGAGAGATATAGTTACTATAGGGTCGTTATACTCTATGTAGGTATAGATTCGTTATGCAATAAATTATCATAACACAGCATTATATAGATAATACACTATGACTTTAAATATATATATATATTATATATATATATATATTAATATATAATATATATATTATTATATTAATATATATTAATTAATATATATATTTAATATATATATATAATTATATTATATATTATAATTATATATTATATTATTATTAATATATTATATATATATATATATTAATATAATAACTTATACTGATAATAAGCTTTAAATAATATACGCTGATTATATATCTAATAAATGTTTAATTATATTGGTTTTCTGTACACGTTATAGTTTATTTTGAGATATATTATATCTTCTACTGGCCCTTTTTCTGGTATATTATTGAGACATAAAACTAGCTATATTTTTTTATCTATCTCTCTCTCTCTCCTCCATATCATATATTTATATATATATATATATATATATATATATATATATATATATATATATATATATATATATAAGAAAAAAAGTTAGAGAATTAAAGAGAGTGAAATATGTTCCTACAACTGTGATATTATTAATAATATATAAATAATAATTATATAATAATAATATAATAATAATAATATATTATAAAATAATTAGATAATAATAATAATAATAAATTAAATAATAATATAATATAATAAATAATTTAAATAATAATATATAATAATAATAATATATTAAAATAATTATAATAATTAAACAATTATATAATAATAATATATAATAATATAATAATGATAAAATATAAAAAAATAAATACTTAATAATATAAAATATAATAATAACTAATTAAATAATTAACAAAAATATAAAAATATAATAAATAATAATAATAATATTAAATATATAATAATGATATAATAATATAAAATAAATAATATAGAATATATGATAAATGATAAATGATATATTAGATAATGAGTTAATGATATTCTTTCATATGAGATAATAATTATAATTAGAGAGTTAAGAATAATGAATAAATAAATAATGGAATTATATCTAATCCAGGCCAATAATATAATAATAATAATATAATGAATAATAATACATAATAATAATAAGAATAATAAATGAAATAGAATAATAATATAATAGAAATGAAATAAGAAATGAGAATAATAATAATAAATAATAATAATAATAATGAATAAATAATAATAAAATGATAATAATAATAATGATAATAATAATAATAATAATAATAAGAATATAATACGTATATAATAATAATAATAATATATGAAGAAGAAGAAGAAGAAGAAGAAGAAGAGAGAGAAGAAGAGAGAAAGAAGAAGAAGAAGAAGAGAAGAAGAAGAAGAAGAAAAGAAGAAGAAGAAGAAGAAGAAGAGAAGAGGAAGAAGAAGAAGAAGAAGAAAGAAGAAGAAGAAGAAGAAGAAAGAAGAAGAAAGAAGAGAAGAAGAAGAAGAAAGAAAGAAGAAAAGAAGAAGAAGAAGAAGAATCTATCTCTCTCTTCTCTCTCTCTCTCTCTGCGTCTTAAGCCTCTCTCTCTCTCTCTCTCTCTCTCTCTCTCTCTCTTCTCTTCTCTTTTTTCATCTCTCTCTCTCTCTCTAAACACACAACACACTAACTTTTTATTTGATGTTTCATACTATATTCACACAATTCGTATTTTATAAAATAATAAAGAGTTTATTGCAACTATCTATCAAAATTAAAAGTACTTCCCCTTTATATTTTTAATCAAAACCACACCACACCACACAACACCACATACCACATCCAGATCCATAAACGAACCGACAGCCCACACCACACCACACACACCACACCAACACCACGCTAAGAAAAATAATAAATTTTTATACACACAACTTGCTCCACTTCAACTACACTACACTACACTACACTACACTACACTACACTATCACTACCTACACTACACTACACTACACTACAACTACACTACACTACAACTACACTACACTACACTTAGCTACACTACACTACACTACACTATACCAGAGGTAGTCTAACTATTGCACGTGTGCCAAAAAGTGGCACAGACACTACACCACACCACACCACACCACACCACACCAGGACATTGAAATTGTGTTCTCACCGCGCCGCACCAAAATTAGCTCACCAAGCAACGCTCTGCACCGCACGACACCGATATGATCGGCCTACCGAACAGAAATCTTTCTTTAGGGAGTCTCAGAGTGTGATTCTACAATCTCAGTAGAAATTTCATGATTTCAATTTATAATACTTAAGATGTAAAACGTGGTTTTCAAGTCTCTGAAATGCTTTAACTAAATTTGAATATTATTATTGTTATTATTATTATTATTATTATTATTATTATTATTATTATTATTATTATTATTATTATTATTATTATTATTATTATTATTATTATTATTATTATTATTATTATTATTATTATTATTATTATTATTATTATTATTATTATTATTATTATTATTATTAATTTTTCTAAATGTTTTTCTTATTATTTTATATTATTATATTATCTATTATTTTATTATTATTATTAATTATTATTATTATTATTATAATATTATTATTATTATTATTATTCATTAAATTT
>JABUQX010060808.1:17500-20502 GCA_015478945.1 Trachelipus rathkii | reverse complement strand
AATTTACTATGATATTTTATTCAAAGAACTTATTTTTATGTTATGTTTGGATAAAACTTTGTTATGTTTACAGTTATTCGTTGGTCTGTATGATAATTAGACATGGTTATGATAAATTTTTTGTTAAATATTACTGTGTCAATGTAAAAATAACGTTAATATGTTAGAGATATGCTTGGAAAAAGTAGGAATAGGTTACGTTTTGTATGCAATGCTAGTTACTTAAAGGTGTTGGGGAACTTTGTTAATGTTAACTGTTTATTAGTGCATAAGTTGTTAGGTTTGTAGTTGTACATTATTTTCTTAGTTCATATGATGCTATGTTAGCTTTATTAATGTGAAAACATTGTTATGTTAGCATATATTCGTTGGTTAGTATATAAAGAACTCATTTTTGTGCTATGTTTATCCGAAATGATACTCGTAATGCGACGTAAATCAATAGTGTTAATGTAAAATTAACAATGATATGGTAGAGTTATGCTTGAAAAAGTGTGAATGGGTTACGTTTTGTACGCTGTGCTAGGTACTTTAGTGTTGTTAAGGTGAACTCTTCGTTAATGGTAGTAGTTGTTAAGCATACGTATGGTGTGTTAGGTTTGTCGTTGTACATTATATTCTTAGTTCAGGTTATGTTATGTTAGCTTTATTAATGTAAAAACTTTGTTACGTTAGCATATATTCGATGGTTAGTATATAAAGAACTTATTTTTGTGTTATGTTTAGTCGAAATGATACTCGAAATATGACATGAATCAATAGATCAATAGATTAAAAGGTCCTGGTGGGAGGGGTGGGGAAGGGTTGATGGTTTGATTTTACTGATTTACTGATTTACTGCTTTAAAATCTGTAAACTATTACAATTTGCTGTGATATTTTATTCAAAGAACTTATTTTTATGTTATGTTTGGATAAAACTTTGTTATGTTTACAGTTATTCGTTGGTCTGTATGATAATTAGACATGGTTATGATAAATTTTTGTTAAATATCACTGTGTCAATGTAAAATTAACGTTAATATGTTACAGATATGCTTGGAAAAAGTATGAATAGGTTACGTTTTGTATGCAATGCTAGTTACTTTACTGGTGTTAAGTGTGGAACTTTGTTAATGTTAACTGTTTATTAGTGTGTAAGTTGTGTTAAGTTTGTCGTTGTACATTATTTTCTTAGTTCATATGATGCTATGTTGGCTTTATTAATGTGAAAACATTGTTATGTTAGCATATATTCGCTGGTTAGTATATAAAGAACTCATTTTTGTGCTATGTTCATCCGAAATGATACTCGAAATGCAACGTAAATCAATGGTGTTAATGTAAAATTAACAATAATATGTTAGAGATATGTTTGAAAAAGTGTGAATAGGTTACGTTTTGTACGCTGTGCTAGGTACTTTAGTGTTGTTAAGTATGGAACTTTGTTAATGTTAGTAGTTTATTCGTGCGTAAGGTGTGTTAGGTTTTGTCATTGTGCATTATATTCTTAGTTCTGGTAATGCTATGTTAGCTTTATTAATGTGAAAACAATGTTACGTTAGCATATATTCGTTGGTTAGTATATAAAGAACTTATTTTTGTGCTATGTTTATCCGAAATGATACTCGAAATATGACATGAATCAATAGATCAATAGATTAAAAGGTCCTGGTGGGAGGGGCGGGGGAGGGGTCGGGTGGTTTGATTTACTGATTTACTGATTTACAGCTTTAAATTCGGTAAACTATTACACTTTACTATGATATTTTATTCAAAGAACTTATTTTTATGTTATGTTTGGATAAAACTTTGTTATTTTTATGTTATGTTTGGATAAAACTTTGTTATGTTTGCAACTATTTGGGTTTTACTTCCCTCGTATGTTCGCTTTATTGAATAAGTTGTTAATGACAGCTGTTTATTCGTCTGGTTGTTGTGTGTTAAGTATGTTATGTTCATAGTTTAGCTTACTGAGGGTAAAACTTTACTTTGTTTGTCTTTACACGTTAGGTATTATGATGGTTAGGTCAGGTTATGATAAATTTTTGGTAAATATTACTATGTTAATGTAAATTTAATATTGTCATGTTGGTGATATGTTTGATAAAGTGTGAATGGATTATGTTTTTGTATGCCTTGTTAGTTACTTTTACTGTTTATAAGTTTGGACCTTTGTTAATGTTAGCAGTTTATTCTTGCTTAAGATGTGTCAGGTTTTGGCGTTGTATATTATATTCTTAGTTCTGGTAATGCTATGTTGGCTTTATTAATGTTAAAACTTTGTGACGAATGCATACTTTCGCTGCTCTGTATGATAATTACACAAGGTAGTGATAAATTTTAGTTAAATATTACCATGTTAATGTAAAATTAACATTGTTATGTTAGAGACATGCTTGACAAGGTGTGAATAGGTTACGTTTTTGTATGAATTGTTAGTTACTTTTACTGGTGTTAAGTATGGAACTTTGTTAACGTTAACCATTTATTCCTGTTTAAGATGTGTTAGGTTTGTCGTTGTGGGTTATATTCATAGTTCAGATGATGCTAAGTAAGCTTTATTAATGTGGAAACTTTGTTACGTCAACATATATTGATTGATCTTTGTATAAAGAACTTGATTTTATGTTATGTTTATCCAAAATGATACTCGAAATGTGACTTGAATCAATAGATCAATAGATCAATAGATCAAGAATGGACAGGAGGGTGGCTGGATGGTGGTTTGATTTACTGATTTACTGATTTAGGGTATGTAAAACGTTACAATTTTAGTAAAAATTTGACTTGAATCAATAGATCAATAGATCAATAGATCACGACTGGACAGGAGGGTGCTTGGATTGTGGTTTGATTTACTGATTTACTGATTTAGGGTATAAACATTACAATTTTAGTAAAAATGACTTTAGATCAATAGATCAATAGATCAATAGATCAATAGATCAATAGATCAATAGATCAATAGATCAATAGATCATGATTGGACAGGATGGTAGGTTGGGTGGCTTGATTTACTGA
>JABUQX010060808.1:0-15000 GCA_015478945.1 Trachelipus rathkii | reverse complement strand
AAGAAAGAATAAATTCCGTCCAAGAAAGATCAGCAAAGAAATACAAAGACAGAGGGCAGAGGAATGCTTCATTTTGATGAAACTTTATTGTTGTGCGGAAGATTGTGTTTAGTATATAATTAAAGGAGCTGAGGTTTCGTGGCATTGCAAACAATCATAGAAGCTTAGAAGTAAGTGAGAGAGATAGAGGTCAGTTACACCATGACTAAGCAAACAGTAAGGCTTTAGAAGTCATTTGCTCCAAGGTCACTCTATTAGTGTCAGCTACTTGAAGTTTAGTAAGATTCCTTTCAAAGTGAAAGTAATGCTGGGTAGAGTCGTCGGAATATATTTGAATATGCAATGAAGCGACTTATAGGAGTCCATAAATGGAAATAATTTATTAGTTGGAAATAGAACAGAACGTTAAGGAACAAAATAGATTTAAATGATAAGTGACAGAAAAAGAAATCAGACAGAAGGTTACAAAGAGAAGGAATAATGAAAGTGAAAAGTTTAAAAATCAAAGATTTGTTGCAGACTTTATCAAATGATTTCGATATGTCTAGCGTCACGGCAAAAGATTTACCAAAATGTCGAAGAGCAGAAAGAACGAGTCATACAGAAAAAAAAGTGAGATCCTTTCCAAAGCCATATTGAAAATAGAGAAAAGATTAAAGAATTAAGATGTTTCCAAATCTTCATGTTTGGATAAGTTTAAAAACTTTAGAAAATGCAGAGATTATTGTTGTATGACAATAGCTGGAAAGTTGAGAAGGTTCACCGTTTTGGCGCAGGTTAAATCAGCGCAAGTTTATAGGAGGGGAATATTATAGTTTATATAAAGAAAAAGGAGGTGTGCAAGCTTAGATGAACTATATTTTAAACCACAGGAGAGATACCGTCTGGTGAATTTCCTTTTCATCAATAAGCCCAAAAGGGGAAAAACATCCCTTTTTGAAGAAATTTCAACGTTATACATAAATGGTGGAGTAGGATGAAAAGCTTCGAAATCTTCTACTATGAAATTAGAGGCTAAGATTTAAGTGAATATTTGAGATACTAACACATCAATGAAGCTTCGGGGAAAAATAGAAATGGGAGAAGGGAAGAATCAAAGTTAAAATTGACATTCTTTCCAAAATGTCAAATAAGGTGTAAGAAATAGAAATCAGAAAGATTATTACACTTTCTACTGAGATAAGAGTAATAAGCCAAGGTTTACGAGCTTTACTTGAAAAAATAAGGGTGTAGAACACCTCCATGAAAGAGAGAACCACCTTGGTTATTAGTTCGGGGCACTTCGAGGGAACCCAATCCAGTTAAATCAGTAATGATGAAAAATAATTTTTGAAATAATAAAGGAAATCAAAGGCGTATGGCTGCAAATCTTACCAGTTATAAAAGCTTTGAATCGTTAGAAGCGTTAGAAGCCTTTAATGGTCGCCTGCGGTTGGCGGTTGGCGGTTGGCGGTTGGCGGTTGGCGGTTGGCGGTTGGCGGTTGGCGGTTGGCGGTTGGAGGTGAGACGCGGCCTTTCTTGCAAAAGAACAGTAATACAAAAACCGATAACAGTAATACAAAAGTGATTGGCGGAACCCAGAAAAGGTATGAATTTTATAATATATGAGTAAGGAGACGTATGTAAGCTTGGAATAGAAATAGTACGAGTATATTTGGATTATCTCGGAGAAGATTAAAGATACGGAAAAGAAGTTTCATCATCTGCTCGAGGTTGTTATGAATAGAGAAATAGAAACGATTTCGTCAGCTATATTTTGAAAATTAGAGGAAAGTCATTGGCGGTGGTGAAGGGTAATTGATATCACTCAGAATTTCGAATTCAAAAAAAATTTGTTGATCAATATATTCGAAGAATTCAAGATAGTTGAAAAGTTTAGAGATATATAAAAAACAAAACAAATGAATTTAGTATTAGTTTTGCAAAGAAACCTAAACCATATGGTGGAATTTTGGAGGATTCAAAATTTAAATCAGCAGAACAAGACTACGACGTTGCTCACATTTATACAACATCCATCTTTAGATAAAAAACTGAGGATGGATAAAGTAAAAAACAGAGTAGGTTTCTCTATCAAAACATTCAAACATCTGAGTTTTTTTTTAAGAATAAGAGGTGACGTATAGAGGAAGAGAGCCAGTTTTCAATAAAGTGAAAATTATTGCAATGGGAGCTGATAATGAGGAGATGTGAACAAGGGGCTATCTTTGGAAGCCGTTCCCGTCGAGTTCTCTACTATATGTAGTAGCGCGCAATCAACATTTTAATAATGTCGTTAATAGTTTGTGATAATGTAAATAGTTGTTTTTTTTTCCAATATCTATAAAGGAATTTTAGCTTACATCATTTCTAATCACTCTTTTAGAAACTATCGAGTACAACCTTTTTATTTATAAAATTGATACACACATTATGTGTGAGGGTTATTCCTAACAATTACTAATAGTCAATTTTGACTTCAGTGCATCTATCTATCTATCTATCTATCTATCTATCTATCTATCTATCTATCTATCTATCTATCTATCTATCTATCTATCTATCTATCTATCTATCTATCTATCTCTCTCTCTCTCTCTCTCTCTCTCTCTCTCTCTCTCGATCTCATATTATTATATTATTATTATTATTATTATTACATATATATTATATATATATACATATATATTATTATATATTATAGATCGTTAGGTTTTCCTAATTTTTACTTTTATATATTATCATTATTATTTCATATTATTATTATTATTATTTTTATTCTATATTATTATTATTATTTTTATTATTATATTATTATTATTATTATTATATATTATTTTGTTATAGATATTACATTTTACATAGATATATATATTATTATTATTACATATTATTATTATTATTCATATTATTATATATTATTATTATTATTATTATTATATATATATATATATATATATAAATATATATATATATATATATATGAATATTTAAGAATAGGATGCATTTCAAATTACCTCTAATAAATATATATATATATATATATATATATATATATATATATATATATATATATATATATATATATATATATATATATATATATATATATATATATAGGTTAGATCCGAGAAGGGCAATCTACAAATCCTTTGTGGAAGTGAGTTGCATCCTCTGTTCGAAACTTGTGTGCGAATACACCATCTCAAAAAGATGTGGTTTTCACGAATCTGCAACACAAAAAATTCCTCTGTACAACAACATGGCGGAATTCGCCTTCAGAACGGACACAATCTTCTTCGCCATTCCATTCGTTCGCATTCATATCAATAAAAATGCCTACATAAGTGTAAGTCAATGAATCATTATTATTATTATTATTATTATTATTATTATTATTATTATTATTATTATTATTATTATTATTATTATTATTATTATTATTATTATTATTATTATTATTATTATTATTATTATTATTATTATTATTTTATTATTATTATTATTATTATTATTATTATTATTATTATTATTATTATTATTATTATTATTATTATTAATATTATTATTATTATTATTATTATTATTATAATTATTATTATTATTATTATTATTATTATTATTATTATTATTATTATTATTATTATTATTATTATTATTTTTATTATTATTATTATTATTATTATTATTATTATTATTATTATTATTATTATTATTATTATTATTATTATTATTATTATTATTATTATTATTATTATTTAGTCGAAGTCGGAGCAGGCAAATAAACTTACTTGATCTGTAGGCCTGTTTAAATGCATCTGAAGTAACAGCCTCAGTGATGGGCCTCTTAATCCCATAATAGCAGCGAAATAGTTTCGTTAATGGGAATACTTTTCACATACTAGCAGCGAAGTAGTTTCGTTTATAGGAATACTAGTCACATACTATTACCGAAGTAGTTTCATATATGGGCATACTAGTCCCTTACTAGTAGCGAAGTAGTTTCGTATATGGGCGTATTAGTCCCTTAATAGTAACGAAGTAGGCTCGTTTATGGGCCTATTTGTCCCAAACTAGTAGCGAAGTAGCCTTGGATATGCGACTATTTCGGCCATTTCAAATCTTTCAGTAAAACAATAATAATTTCACTTAAATTTCAAAAATTTGAAGCTTGTTTTATTAAAATGTGAGTAGTATGAGAGGCAATTGGAACCTATGTTAGAAGTGACGTCACAGCTTCTAGCTTCTAGCATCTTATATCCTACATCACGGAATATACCTGAGTTAGATGTCTAACACTATGTTATAAGGTATAGGGAGTCGATTCCCATGGTTTATAACGTAATCGTGGCAATCCTACCATGGTTTAGTACCCCACCTCACTTTTCTAGCATTTCTAGCATGGTATATCTTATGTCAAGGAATATACCCGATATAGGTGTCTAATCCTATGTTATAAGGTATAGGGAATCGATTTCCGTGGTTTATAACGGAACCGTAGCACTCTTACCATGGTTTAGTACCCCGCCCTCCTTTTCTAATGCTTCTAGCATGGTATATCGTATGTCACGGAATATATCAGATATAGGTATCGATTAGTATATAATCGATGATGGTGATCGATTCCCGTGGTTTATGATGGAATCGAATCACTTCTAACATGGTTTAGTACCCATACACCACGTTCTAATGTACCTATTCTATTTCTTGTTTCTCGAGCTACAGGGTCGAACAAAGCGTGGAATTATGTGTAATGGACGATGCCGAGTCGAATGCCGTTGTGCTTGATCCGCTCGGATGAACCGTTGCGGTTTTGGAAAGCATAAACATGCGTTTCAAAGGAAAAGGGAACCCCTTGTCCAAAATATATTATGACGGGTCTCAAACAGAGGTCAAATGTCCCAAAAATGGGATTCCCGTGGTTACTTTTCCGAACGCCAGAACCCCTATGACCCCAGCGGGGGGTCATTTATATGGTTCAAGTGAAACGTAAAACATACAATAGCAACGATGGTGATAGAGTCATCGTATTCCCTTCAAATTTGACATCAGCTCTTATAAGGTCAATACAGTCATAGACGCTGTATCGTGGTGGTACGCTCATATGAGAAGGGGGTGCTGGTCCATAAAACCTTAAAAATGGACTTAGAAGGTTGAAATTTTTTGAGCGGTTAGAAGAGAATGAATGAAATAAAGTGCTGATGTTAAATTAAGTATGAGTCGGAGCCGGAGCTACCGGTGGCGAAGCCAGACTGTAAACAAATGAACCTTAAAAGTCATACCCTAGCAACGGAGGTGTTAGAGACATCGTATTTCCTTCAAATTTGACATGACTTCTTTATATGGGTCAACATAGCCAAAGACGTTGTATTGTGGCGCTACGCCTAAGAGGAATGGGGGTGCAGCCCCCAAAACCTTAAAAATGGGCTTAGATGGATGAAATTTGGTGAGCGTACAGAAGAGAATGAATGAAATAGAGTACCAATGTTAAATTAAGTGCCGGATCATATGGGCCGGAGCCGGACCCGATTGCGGAGCCAGACTGGAAAAGAACTAAGAAATGGACCTAGAAGATTGAATTTTGGAGAGTTACTAGAAGAGAATGAATGAATTAGACTACTGAGGATAAGATAAGTACCGGCTCAAATGAGTCGGTGTGGTGCTGTGCGGTTCAACATTTATAAACATGTACTCAACACCCTAATATTAGGGTCCTTATATAGGTTTTAATTTACGTAGATATAGATTGTGTGAGGTCCAGGATCCTCAAATGAGCTTGAGGGCCCCTACTGAAAAAAGAAGAAAAGCACAGAAGAAGACGAAGGAAGTATGAGGAAAGAAAAAGAAGAAGGAATAATAAGAAGAAGGAGTAAGAAGAAGTCTCATATGCTGATTCCCTATATCTTATAACATAGGGTTAGACACCTATATCGGGTATATTCCTTGACATACGATATACCATGTTAGAAGTTCTAGAAAAGGGGTGGGGTACTAAACCATGGTAGGAGTGCCACGATCCAGTTATAAAACACGAGAATCGACTCCCTATACCTTATAACACAGGGTTAGACACCTAACTCGGGTATATTCCGTGATGTAGGATACACCATGCTAAAAGCTAGAAGCTGTGACGTCACTTCTAGCATAGGTTCCATTTGCCACTCATACTACTAACGTGATTAACTCCTGATGCAATGCATTCAGTGTGGTGCTGCGGTGCGATAAAGCACATAATTTCAGTGTTCCGTGAGGGTATTGTGAGGTACGGTCATTGCTGTGTAGTGTGGTTCGGTAGTGTTGAGGTACCGGTGCTGTGTAGTCTGATCGGAAATTTGCTGTGCATGACCAACCATACCTTGATCTTACAACAGTAAAACCGTTATTGTGGTGGCGAGTTTTCCCATCTTTTCCCTCTCTCTCTCTCATATGGCCTTTTCCCCCACACCCCGCTCTCTACTAACCCTCCTCCACCTCTCCCCCCTGTCTCAAGGGATCCCAGTTGCTACCACTACTCATACGACGCCTACACACGTCGATATACCCAGGGTAGTCCAGCTCCACATCCATCCTGACGAGCTTAGTGACCTCTCACGGCTCCTTACGTGTTACACAGCAGCGAACCTTCCCGTATCGGTCCGACTATAGTACGTGATAAGTCCAGTCATCAGTATAAGTACTGCTTGGTCCAATCTAATTAGCATCCCGATAGTATATAATACTAGCATATTATCACAGGGCCAAATAATTCAATACTTCCATACCGTTACGGCATCATAATATATAGACGCTCAAGATCTATTATCACGTCACTATACTACGAGATCTTCACTATCTGACTAACACATGACCCGCAGTTATATACTAATAATATATAGATCACCTGAAACTCGCGCCTAACTATATACCTTAGTAATCCGAGTTATTAGCTTTAAGCGTATACATACATAGGTTCTACCCAGCGAATCAAGAAAATAGGCTGATTGAAATCATTCATGTTTGAAACTTTCTGAAGAAAATCCGAGAGGATACCAAGAGAAAATAATCATCAATCTTTTAAATAAGGATTGGAAATTTGATTATGGTGCAGAATTCCTCGACGTCCATTCGTTTACAGTAAAAGTTTATGATAACTCCACGGTAAGTATTATTATTATTATTATTATTATTATTATATTATATTATTAATTATATTATTATTATTATTATTATTATTATTATTATGTATAAATTATTATATCACCCTCTTATCATTTTTATCACTAATTATATGGTTATAAATTACTGTTATTATTACTATATCTTGTTTATTATATTATTATTGATATTATTATATTATTATTATTATTATTATTATTATTATTATTATTATTATTATTATTATTATTATTATTATTATTATTATTATTATTATTATTATTATTATTATTATTATTATAATAGCTCCTATTATTTTTATGAACATTATATTATTATTATTATTAATTATTTTTATATTATTGGTATTTATCATTATGATTATTATTATCATCGTTAAACTTGTCTTTATAACGTTTCATTTATAAAATATTATTATTAATATGTATTTTATATGTTGATTGGGTTATTTTGGTAATTTATTTTATTTAATTGTATTAAAATTGATTTTTGGAATTACCATGTAAGCTCAATCCTTAAACCCAATTACTTAAATTTTAATTATACTTATATTATTTGGGGGTTCAAAGGACAAAACATTGTATTGCAATTAGTAGCCCCTATTTAGAAATTGTAAATCATTAAGTATTGCATTATAATACTACAACTAAATAGTATAACTATGTTAAAATTAATAATGTAAATTATTTATTTTCTGAATTTAAGTATTTTGAAATGAATTTGGAATTTGAAAATTATTATTATTATTATTATTATTATTATTATTATTATTATTATTATTATTATTATTAATTATTATTATTTATTATTACTCTTATTAATTATTTATTATTATTATGTATTATTATTATTATTATTATTATTATTATTATTCAAGATGCTCCAACATACTGGAATAGCACTTATCTAATGTTGCAAAGCATCGAAAAGTTTGAGATCTTTACACCATCCTGATATTCCTGTCCTAACTACCAATGACTGGCAGTTACTTTTGTATTTTCATATTATTTCAGCCATTTTATGAGAACCAGTGTAATAAGTAGATCAAAATCAATGATGTCTTTTGTAATAATTCATCTCAGTACATTAGATCATTTCCTCCCAAATATTCGTGATAAAGGTGGTGATCCCCAAACAATGAAGGTGACAATGAAGCTGGAACTTTTAAAGTAATCCTTGAAAAAAACTTTAATTAGAGAGCAGTGATTTGAAAGGTGGATCTAATATTTATGATACTCGTGCTCATGTTGTTAGGATTATTGCTGTTCAACGACATAAGATTTAATTTTTTTTTCTGCAAATTTAAAATGGGGAAAAGTATGAAATTTAATTAAAGATAAAATGAAAAATGTAATTGAGGGCAAATTTAAAGATTTTGATGAGTGCCTTTGGGAATGTGGCACGGCTATCATCCTCGATCTCAAGAAATTCGTCTCCAATAAGAAACTCCGAGAATGAATCCTTGATACCATCGACGTCAACACATTCAAATGATATAAAATCTGTTATAGTACAAAGATTATTAAGTTTTCATACTGAAGAGAGAAAAGAAAATAAGGAAGAAACCAAAAAAAGAAAAATAAATAAAAAAAAAAAAAAAGAAATACGAAAACCAACATAAGATCTAAAAAAGAATATAAAAGTTACATAAAAAGAAAATTTAATTTCTCCAAAGGCAACAGAGGAGAAAGTTTTGCAGTGGTGGAGTAGTGAAAAAGAAAAGACTCCCTATATAACGTTTATAGCAAGAAAAGCGTTTGCAGCCTCTGCTTCATCAGAATACCAAGGGACACTCTGAACCTGGTAATGTATATCTGAAGAGAAAAAGATCAACAATTGCACCAATACAGAAGAAGAACGACTGGTTTTTCTGCATCATAATATTCGAACATTCAAATAAATTTACATCCAAAATTAAAATAGTTAGGAAGAAAATGAGGAAAACTACTAAGTTTTTTCTTATTTTATTTATAATGTTTTAAATAAATATATACATAGAATATATAGTTTGGGAAATAGAGGAAAAATTGAAAAAAATAAATTTTCACGCATATTTTAAAATATTAAATAAATAAACATTGAGTATATATATATATCTTTGACTATTATTCTAATTGTTAAACCAAATCGCATTTCGAAATATATATATATATATATATATATATATATATATATATATATATATATATATATTATATATATATATTATATATATATATATATATATATATATGCATATATTATGAGAATCGATAATATATATATATATATATATAATAGTATATATATTTCTATATACTAAATATAGATATATATAGGTTCACGTTGGCTCAGTGAGTTAAGGCGAGCGTTTGGCTCACCTTAAGACAGGATTCTTCAAGTATGGGTTCTATTCGTCGTTCGGCCACGTTGAGACACAAAAACATTTCGTTATAGAAGCATTTTCTGCAATATTTACGATATTCAGTTTACGGCAATCTCGATACACATTCACTACAAACCATAGCCAACCATACACAAAACAGTCATTACAAACAAAATCAACTATTCTCATGCTTCTTCGCAGTTGGTGGAAAACCGCGTTACTAGATGCGAACCCACCGCCTTACGGTGGCAAGATTCCGACTAGTCGCGCTGAAGGCAGGGCCTGCTATCGGTCTAATTATTCCTGCACCTTCCACTTGGTCAGAAACTACAAATACTTCCATGACCACTATTAGAGTATTTTGTAAAACTTTGTGTAATAATTAAATAAATAAATAAATATATAATATATATCATATATATATATATATATATATATATATATTATTATAATATATATATATAATAATATATATATATATATATATATATATAATATATATATATATTCTTTATCATCCCTCTCTTCCCAATAGATTTGGGATAGGACTGTGAAATTGCACGGAAATAGGATAGGTAAGTACAAAGCCTGACTTAGGAAGGAAAGAAAGCCACTCCCCCTCCACACCATCCCTTCCATTCCCTTAATGAAGAGCAGCGTCGCAGTCGAATAAAAAATATCAGCAGATAAGTCGAGGTTCACGAAAGGAACCCACGACTGGCCAATGTCAAATGTGGTTCATTTCTGGATCAATGTAGAGATTCGTCCTTTTAGGGTCAGGACACAACCTAAATGACCTTATTCACAAAACTCCCACCAAATTTACTCCTATTTATAAAGCCTTTCTCTAGTCACTTGCCAAAAGCTCAGCATCCTTTCCATTCAGATATCCATTTGGTGAACCACATAACTCCATACTTTCACTTCTTATTAGGTCTTAAAAAAATATATAAATAGAAATATGATATACTCTAAGATACCTTTTCGATTCCCTGCTAACACTCACTACACTATTATATATAATCTGCTTAAGCTATAATATTGACTTAAGTCATTCATCCTTACATATATAATTATATATATTATATGGGCCAAAAAAAATTATTAAAAATAATCAACTTTAGTCATTATTCATTTTTATCATTATTTATCCCTTCTTCACACCACACTATATAATACGTTCATACAATTTTAAAATATTTTCACTCAATTTTATATAATTCTTTCTTAGTAATCATATATATATTATATATATACCTATATTATAAAAATTGGTAAAAGACTATATGAAATATATTTTCAACATAAATTCGTAGGAACACATGTATGTGCACTTAGCTTTTCAACGGGTCGCTCAAGATAAAGTTTTTTATATTCCTTCATCATATTATGTTTTTAAGCACCCATTATATTGGTTATTAACATCATACTAACAGCACTTAATAACAATCTCAAGGTTGCCAATGAGAAAGATTACGAAATTTGAAAACATTTTTTGATAAAAACAAAAATTTACAAACCTCTATAATTTATACACAGTAAAGAAACCCAAAACTGCACATTTTCCTACTAACCTGACTATGTCCCTTCAATTATAGTCACCCAAGGAAATATAAGTAATATTGAACCAGCCACACTTTCCGACCACTCACAAATATCCTACTACAGTTTCCCTGGTATATTTTTCCAATGAATATACTTAAATATGTGATTAGAGAAATTTAAGGAGTCAAAATCATGTATAAAAATAGAATACTAATTGTTCTGTGTTTAAAATTGATCATTCTATTTTATACCTCCCGACACCCCAAAGCCGCTGTTGACTATCAACCCCATCTCTTTCTTTGCACTATTCACAAATCCACCATTTATGCTCCACCCAACACAATCAATCTGAAGCTTGCCTACTCTCCCTATCCAAAACATCATTCAAGATTATCCCAGAAAATCGATAGCACTCGTCATGTTCAACATTTACCTCAGATGGACCATATGTCACAACCACACACACCCTAACCTTTTCCAACTTAAATTAACCGTTATAATTCTAAGTATTCACCACACACAAAATCTTACCATGGCTCTTATACACAAGTCACTCACCAGAATTGTAACTCCTCTTCCCACTCTCATTCCGTTTCACACCGAGCACAAACAACATTCCACACCGCCACCACACATTATTTACCGTTTCCTTTATCTTTGTTTCAGGTCTCACACGAGCATATCAAATTGCCCTTCTAAATACATCCATTCACCCTTCTCTCTCTTTTCTTCTCAAAATTTATTCCTTCATAACAAACAATCTTCCACCCCATTACGATTCATGCATTTTTCGCCGAAAGATAGAATAGATGGTCGCGTAAGGCGATCACGACCTTCTCTGTGGCATGCATTATCATTCCTAGGCAAAAGATAATGGTACTGTGGGCAGCCAACCAACGAAGAGAACTGTCCCTTTGAGTCGCCTTCTACGACACGCAGGATTTACGATGTGGCCAATTCTTTCTCCTCCCCACTCCCCTATATATAGTATAACAATATACATTATTATATATATATATATATTATTATTATACCATAATATATATAATTAGTATTATTATATATACTATACTTTTATATATATAATATATATAATATACTAATCTTTAATATATATATAACTTATATTAATAATATCTTATATATATAGTATATTAACATATTTATATATATATACTTATATAAACCTCATTTATTATCGTTACGATAAGTAGCTTTTAATCCGACAACAATTTTGATCCCCCTTTTTTTACAACCCCTCTACCCAACCCAATTACCAATCTCTCCAAACCCTTTCTTTGAGATCCGAATCGTATAACTGTCCTCAAAATATAGATTCCAATACCACTCTAAATATAAATTTAAGGAGTCAGAAAATATCGTTCTGAGAAACGTTTGTCTGTGAAATCAAAAATCCGATTTCAAAGGTTATGTCGCCTTAGCCAAACAAAACTTCCCGCCTTTCTATTAGCTCTTAAAGGACTCGAATCCAAATATAGCAATTACCTGGTTATAAGATTTCTCGCTGAATTTTTGCCTCATGTGGGCATCTGGCAGGACTCATCCGCTAATCCCTTACAATTGGGTCGTCTACAAGTCATTCTGTGCCCCGCCTTGCCTGGTAACCTGCATAGAGTTGAAAGTGAAAACGCTTGTGTGAGAATTGGTTCTTTTCACCTCTCTACTGTCATTATATATATATATAATATATAATAATATATATAATATATTAATATAAATCCATCTATTTATACTATGTATATAATACTATAGATATTATATATTATTGTCTATATATATATATATTCTTATTTATATACAAATAATAAATATACTCAAAAATTCTCGAATATGGATACGTGGCTGGAAACTCTAAAAAATATTATATGGTGAATCATATATCGACCACCACTCACCTAATATATATAAAATTATATATACTACTTATACCTACTCTATCACTTAACTATAAATACCTAATCTTTAATAGATAAATATAATGTATTTATCATCTTATACATCTCAAATAACCCACATACATACATATATTTATACTAATAAATTAACTACTTTCGTTATTATGTATTATACTGCACTATCTGGAAACAATTTAAATTTTTTCGATATATAATAAGTTTTACTCTATATCCATCCTACACCCCACAATTATATAAATCTTATTGCTGCAATCATGTTTATAAAGAATATATAAGTTAATCCCAATTACACACATTAAATAATTGTCATAATGATTTGATATATTCTGAGACAATTCATTTCGCGTATATGTCTCCTAATTAATTTCATTCTTTTACAGTCTGTTGCTAATTAACTTCTTTTCTATCATTTTTATAATAATGCCGAGTTCAGCTCTCCTACTATTCCGTTTCAATTGTTTATATTATTCCCTTTCTTATTATTTATCGCATTTTGTATTCTATGACTCCATAAGAGTATGTGAAAAATGTGAATTCTTCTTTTCAGTGTATCCATTAATTATGTATCTTTCTCTATATTAACCCATTATGTAATTACTAAATGAAACTATGTTTATCATGTTATTTTAGTATTGAATAAGCCATCAGGTTTAACAATTATTTTAGACTGGAATAAGCCATTCAGCGTTAATAACTATTTATATGGTGAATAATGCCATCTTGTAAAATATTTTTTTGACTGTATTTTGTTCTTTATGCTTTTTAGAATGCCTCTAAACTATGAACTTACATGATTTTCTAGCTAAATATGTATTTTCATTTAGTCAATTTTAATTCCCATACCTTCATTAATTCCAGCAATTTAGATTTTAATACGTACTTCTTGCTTCTATCATACTTCAATTTCTTATATCTCCCTATGCCTGTTTTCTATATGTTCTCTTTATTTCTTTTTGTGATATTGACGCTTTGCGTCTGTTAAAAATTCTCTCCCCACATTTTGCCTCGAAACTATACTTAGCTTCTTCTTGTTCTCACTAGAAGATTACTGCTATATCTGCCCTCTCTAGTATTACGATTATTCAATTAAGTATATTCAAGATACTTCCGATTATTCACATATACTAAGTTGGTCTCGACTTGCACGGTATTTGCGTCGAATCTTTTCTTCTTGTTGATGTACATATATCGGTACAGTCGCTATTCTCAGCAGTCCCTTCCCACACTGGGTGGCTTATAAGGCTTTCCCTCTGCGTGTTTCGCCTACATGACCTCATCATTATCATCTGTGGGCAGATGAAAAATTCCTCGGTCTTACGGATGTTACGTTATCTTATCACTATTAAATTCCATACGATTTTGCATTGTTATCTTCTCAAAAAATCTTCTTCTTACTTTCTTCTTATTACTTATACTGTATACTCTATTTCATTTATTTTACTTATTCATATATTCATTATAATACTAACTGTACCTTTATACTTATTATTATATGTAATTAAATGATTATATTAATATTTCTTAGTTCTCTAACTAATCGAGATAAGAGACTTAGGGAACTTTATTACAATATTATAATTCAGGTGGATCCACGATGATTCACCGTTAATTTAAGCCAATAATAAAAATTTTTCTGATTTTTTAAAATAGAATTAAAATTATTTTCATATACCTTAAACATTTTTATTTAAACGGAGATCTGCAGCCTTATTGAATTCTTGTCAATTTATTGAAAAATTTCACTATACCTTCGCATATAACTATTTTTAATGGCCGATTTTTACATTAAAATTTAAAAACTTATCTTTTTGAAGAAAAGAAAATTTTTTATTAACTATATATATTATTTTCTATGAATTTTATTTTATTATTATTATGTATTATATATTCTTCAACCCTTAATTGTAAGAGAATGATACAAGTCATTCTACTCTTCAAATTTTTATTATGGTCTTACTTAATTTATAAATAATTTAAAGGTAAAAATATTTGTAAAAAAAAATTCCTCTTACACCAATT
>JABUQX010060807.1:35000-40000 GCA_015478945.1 Trachelipus rathkii | reverse complement strand
CCCTATTAATCCTATCGTACGCCTGTTGCAAATCCATAAAACCTAAATACAATTTATTCTTCTCCCTCTTTCCCAATCATTTGTTTCAGTGTAAAGATTGGATTCACACATCCTCTACCATTACTATACGCACCTTTTTCTTCACCAATCCGTCCTTCAGTCATACGACGCACTCTTTTGACCAAAGTACCAGCATATATCTTCCCTACAACACTCAATAAACTAATTACCCTATAATACCTACAGTTACCTTATCCCACCTACCCTTATATAAGGGTACTATTATTGCTCTCCTCCAATCCCTCGGAACTATAGCCTCCATAAACGCTTTGTTACACAACTTCCAAATCCAATCAATCATCATCTCGCCTATATAGTTTTAATGGATTGACGACAAAATTTTATTCTTTCATTCCTCATATTTTTAAAATCAACTTTTAATTAAAAACTCTTTTTGACAGGGGATACAAAATTTCGTCAACTTTTGTTAATTTTACAAAAGAACTTGATTTTCTGAAAACATTATTTCTAAAGAATGGGTTCCCAGAATTTATAATTGACTCAACTTTTCGAAAATTACTTTCAGCAAAATTTAAAGACAAATCTCAGGCTAAATTAACAGCTCCTAAAGATATTTTGTATATGAGGTTTCCTTTCTGGGGAAAATCAGTTACAAAATTCGACGTAAAATTGATGTGGTTTTAAAAACAAACTTTACACAGTTTAAATTTATATTTATATTATGAAAACAAAATTGGGAAATATTTTAAATTTTAAGATAACTTCCCTTTACCTTTATGCTCATCAGTAAAATATCAGTACAAGTGCGGTGACTGCGATGCCGCCTACATATCAAAGACAATACGAAGCCTTTCCAAACGTATTGCTGAGCATAAAGGTATTTCATTTAGAACTCTAGACCATGTATACATCATCTCCCCTATTCAGCTATAAATGCTCATTCTCTTCAGGAAAACGACCATATACAGGATACGAAATTTGGAATATTGTCCCAAATTGAGGATCCCGATCTTCATTTGTTAGAATCCTTGTATATTTGGCATCTCAAATCGACCTAAAATGAAAATCTAAGTTTTAACGGTATTTAATACTGAAGTGAGGTTTTGTTTAAACCATGAACTCTTAAAAGCATATTATTATATCCGTTAATTTATCTACATGGTTTATTTATTTCAATTTTATATTATTTTAACTTTTAATTAATTTTATATAATATTTTGTTTAAAATTATATCATTATATTGTAAGCATTGAAAATGGGAAGAAGGGTTCTGGGTTGGGCTGGGCTCTTCTCCGCCCCCTCCTTGAGAAGGGCCCAGCCCGTGAGTGGTGGTGATCTGTAAAAAAAAAAATTCGTTTTGGTTATACTCGCTATTATATATATATATATGTATAAAGATATATATGAGTATATATATATATATATATATATATATATATATATATTATATATATATATATATATATATATATAATATATATATATAATGACATTTTATATTGTAAATGGAAATGTATTTAGAATATATAAGAAATAATATCAACACATAGGAAAATGATAAAAAAAAGCAAGTTAAAAATGCCAAAAGTACTTGCAAGTACTTTGCAAATTTTCAAGTACAAGAGGTGCAAGTACAAGTACAAGTACACTGGTTTTAGAAACTGCAAGTACAAGTACAAGTACCCAAAATGTACTTAAGTCCAGCAGAAGTAAAAGTACAAGTACTTGTATTTGAACTCCGAGCCTTATATATATATATATATATATATATATATATATATATATATATATATATATATATAGAAAGATATTATACATATATATATATATATATATATATATATACAACAAATTTTTATTTTTTATTTCTTTTTTACTTGATTTAAATTATTAAGAGTCAACTTATTACCTTTAATGACGGAAAATAAATTTACCTTATTCTCGAAATAGAAATATGAAAATAAGTTAAATAAATAAATGAATAATTAATTAATAGTTAAATAATATATATATATATATATATATATAAAGGTTCCGCCGCATCCACACATATATATATATATATATATATATATATATATATATATATATCAAAGTGGCGAGGCGTGGCATTTTCCAGCAGTCATCGCTACAGTTCCCGGTTCCCTATTCCGACATTATTATATATATATGGTATATATATATATATATGGTATGTTATATATATATATATATATATATATATATATAGTATAGTATATATATATATATATATATATATATTAAGTTATATATATATACATATATATATATATGTTAATATATATATATATATATATATATATAGTATATATATATATATATATATATATATATATATATATATATATATATATACAAACTCCTGTGAAACCATTCCAAAAATATAAGAACTCTATTGCTGAAATAATGCTTTCCTATATCAAGATGGTATGCTTTCTTCTTTATTTTCTTGTTATGCCCCTGGTCTCCCGTCCGTGCTCTATTATGAAGAATTTTTTGGTCTCCGTATTATCAATAGATGTAAAAATTTTGTAGACTTGTATCATGTCCCGTCTGAGAAATCGCCTTTCTACTGAAAACATTCCTAACTCCTTCAGCCTCTCCTCATAGCTCTAACCTCAAAACCCAGAAATCATCCTTGTTGCTCTACTTTGCACTCTCTCTAGCCTATCTAAGTCTTTCTTTAAATAAGGGCCCAAACTTGTGCACAATACTTTATTATTGGCCTAACATAGCTATTATACAGTTTACTTATTACTTCTTTGCTCTTGTAAACAACATTGCGATTTATTATGCCCAGTATCTTATTAGCTTTATTATTTGCTTCCAAATACTGATTAGCTACTTTCAAATTACTGCTTATAAATACACCGTTGTCTTTTTCTTGGTCCAGGTTCAAGCTAATCTCCATCTACATCGTAAAAGCAAAACTTTTATTTGAGAAACTTTAGGTGAAGAACCTTACAATTTTTACTATAAAATTCCATTTGCCACTAATCTGCCCCCTGCAAGAAGTTTATCAAGATCATTTGAATCTTTATACATCCTTCACTTTTCCTAACTGAGGTGGCCACTTTGGTATCATCTGCAAACTTAGAAACCTTGCATTTACGTCCATGGTCTAAATCACTTATATATATGAGAAACAATAGTAACCCCAGCTCTGAACCCTGTGGGACACCACTCTTCACTATTTCCCATGATGACTTATTGCCATTTAGTTGTACACACTGTTTTCTATTCCACAACTACTCTTTAATCCAACCACTTGAACACTTGACCTATGTTTCACCACTAGTCCTCTCTATAAATACACCATTTTTGCTCCTATTGGTAAATCTGACCACAACCTTATATCTCTTAATTTCAATACTTTCTCTCCAACAGCTCCATCCTGCCCAATGCGTTTTTTTCTGGCACTTTGATCGGGCTGATTGGGGGGCCTGCGTCGCTTCTACGCTAACTATAATTGGAATGACTGCTTTGACTCTGATGACGCTTCGGCTTCTGCCACTAAGGTGGGAGCTGTAATCGTTGACGGGATGAGCAGGTTCATTCCTTCTTCGACTAAATCTTTCTCTCCTCATAACCATGGTTCGATCGTGCTTGTTCTTTGGCCATTCAGGGTGTAGACAGCGCGTAATGGGAGCGGCACCCTGCCTCCCATCACCTCGCCAATTTTCACTCAGCCGAAATCGCTGCAGGGATACCTTCCCGACGAGCAAGCGCCTTCATCAAACGAGTGCGCTAACCTCCTTGATCTCCTACTAACAAATCTTTCTGGCCTCTTGCCAAAACATCTCTTAATAATTCTGTAAATCATCTATTTCCTTATTCGGATCTGATGGTGGCTCGTTGTTAACTCTCAACTGAAAGGCCAATCTCTTCGGCCTCCTATTTTCCCCCTAACTCAACCTTTGGCCTTCATTCTGGGTATTCTCCTTTCTCCTTCTCCTTCCTTCTCCCTCTCAGGTGTCCTATGTCTCTGCCTGTGATTACATTTGATCGGGCACGGGCTCCTGAGATCTATGAACGTTGGGAAGGCGGGTGGCCCGGATGGCATTCCTCCCGAGTTTTGAGCTTTATTTTTGCTTTTCATTAATGATCTTCTCTCACCTGCACATCTAACTCTAGCCACTCTTATGCCGATGACTCACCCTTCATTCTTAAACTCATTTCAATTCTGCTCCTTCTTTACTTCTAGAATTGCATCTCGTTCCCTAATCTTCCGATTCTAGTTCTCGCCGATCTTTATTCTCGCTGATGGATAGAAATACCTTTGTGAAATTCAATTCTTTAAAATCAACTTCTACAAATTCCCCAAAACACCGTCTAACTTTCCTATATCTTCTCGAATGTTCTCTCTCGTCTCTCCTAAGCTAGACAATATAAACATCCTTAGCCTTAACATAAACAAAAACTGTCTAAAAACCTCACATCACAACGGTTGCTATGGCGGTTTCAAAGAAACTGGGAGTTCTGTTTAGACTGCGAGACTTTTTTTTTTTTTCCTCTTCTCAGTTACTCCAGCTATACAAGGGTCTCATCTGCCCTTGTATGGAGTACTGTTCTCATATCTTAAAGTTCTTGGTTTTACCTCCGGTTCTTTTGACAGGGTTCAGTCAAAAGCCAAAAGGTTTATAAACTGTCCTGTACTTTCTACTTCACTTGACCCTCTATCTTTTGTGGCGCGATATTGGTGCTTTATCTCTTTTCTATAGGTACCACAGCGGCAGGTACTCGAGGGAACTTACCACCCGTGTACCACCACCTTTACGACGCCCTCGTAGCAAAAGGGGTGCTGTGTCTGCCCACGAGTTTTGTGTGGATCTTGGTAACTCCAGGCTAGTTCGCCGGTGGTGCTTCTTTCTTTCCTGCCACCTCTGTTCTGTGGGAATTCTCTTCCATCTTCTGTGTTCCCCTGCTGAATTTAATCTTAATCAATCTTTAAAGCCTAC
>JABUQX010060807.1:25000-30000 GCA_015478945.1 Trachelipus rathkii | reverse complement strand
TCAATTATTTCATCTGAAACATCGGCAATACTACGTTTTATAGCACTACAAGGTTCAACATCCCCATAATATCTTGGATCGTGTGCTCCTGGCAAATTTTTTAGTAAGGTAGTTTGCTGCCTGATTTAAACAATGATACAACTTGGCGAAACAATGAGTCGAAAAATACCCCTAGACCATACCCTCTCTCATAATATATATATATATATATATATATAATATATATATATATATATATATATATATAATAAATATATATAGTATATATATATATATATATATATATATTATATATATATATATATATATATATATATAATATAATCTTGTGGAGTGGACGTCTGAAGTTGCTGCCCAGTTGAAAGTTTATCTTTATTCTTATTGGCGGTTATTATTATTGTAATTATTATTATATATTGTTATTATTATTATAACTTTTTGATGTTTTTTTTTTTTAAATCTCAGTTTTTAATTGAAAGTTGATTAAATTGTATCAAATGTGAAACTAACATTTATAGCTTTCATGTTCATAAAAGTTTACTGTAAAGGGCAATATTGAGTTTTACTTTTTGCCCTTTTTTCTTTTGTCGGATTTAGTTTGAATATACTCGTAAGCCAATGGGGTTAGTTTGTGTGATCTGCTAATATCCTCTTTAACAAACTCGATTTCGGCATAAAATGATAATTTTACATAACGAAGCACCACACCTTTTACATAACCATAATAAATTTTGTAAAGTGTTGATGCTTGTTATTGCTATGGCATCCCCTTAAAGTATATGTAGTGCATCTCTTTATTTACATAATTTTAGTGCGTAAACTTTTAAGTTAGATTGGTTATATCAATTTTATTCCCATTTCTTCATTTTTTTAGATCTATCTTCTTTTGTGTGTGTGGAGGTGATGTGTGTGTGTGAAAGCATGCGATTGCATAGACCGGGCTTTCTATACTTTACCAAATCCGCGGCTTAAAAATCTAACTTTGCTCTGTAGAACATCAACTATCTAACTCTAACCCTAACTTTTGTCTTGGCTTAGACTCAGATGGCTAAGGAATTCCCCTCAACTCGTGTTAATGTATCTGAACATAAATTATTGCATAATTCCGTCTGAAGGGTGGAGTGTGTGCCTATGTAAAACATAAACTCCTGTAACCACGTTCTCAGTGAATTTCGGAATCTCCTAATCTTCGGATGCTCTGTGCTCCAAAATCTTCTTCCTTCTACGTACAATAATCTTTGCCTTCTGCTACTGTTCTTCCAAACAGAACAGATTTTCACTCTTTCTTTGAATATCTAACTACCTCTCACGAGAGTTATATCTTCTCATCCAAATAGTGAGGTCCTCTATTTAGGGATTTCAATGTACACAACCTGAATGGTCGGGGTCCTCTCATACTGATTAGGTGGGGAGGCCGAATCATTCAGCACTAACGATCTGGAGCAACTAATCAAAGACCTACAACATTCCGGATCGTCGAAACCAATTCTTGAACACACTTGACCCTATGTTTCACCATTATTTCCTTCTCTTCTAAAATTACACTAACCTTTCGCTGCTATTGTAAACTGACCACACCTACAACGTATATCTACTTAACTTACTACTTCTGATCCCACAGCTCCATCCGCCACTATGCGTGTTTTTCTTGGCACATTTATTGGTGATTTTGGGGGGCCTTGCGTCGCTTCTACTAACTAATAATTGGATATGACTGCTTTGACTCTATGACGCTTCGGTCTGCCACTAAGGTGGAGCTGTAATCCGTTGACGGATGAGCAGTTGTATTCCGTTCTTCGACTAAACTACTTCCTCCTATAATCCATGGTTTTCGATCTGCCTGTTCTTCTGGCCTTCAGCTAGAGACAGCGCTATATCGGGTGAAAAATCTCGTTCCCCTATCTAACTCTCGCTAATGTTTCATTCAGCTAGAAATCGATGCAGGATATTCTTCGACGAGCAAAGCCGGCTTTCATCAAAACGAAAGTGCGGAAACCTTCCTTGTTCTCCATACTGATAAATCTTTCTGCCTCTCGCCAAAACATCTCTAACAACTTCTGTAAATCTGCCTTTTCCTCCTCTTATTCGATCTGATGGCTCTGTTGCTAACACTCCAACTGAAAAGGCCAACTCTTCGGCCTCCTATTTTCCTCTAACTCAACCCGGACGATTCTGGCATCCTCCTTCTCACCTCTCTCCTCGCAGGTGTCTTCTATGTCTTGGCTGTGATTATCATTCTTGAAGGTGCACTGGGCTCCTGAATCTTTCGATTGAAACGCTTAGGAAGGCGGATGGCACCGAGCATGGATCCTCCCCGATTTTGAGGAGTGTGCTCCGAGCTGGCCCTCCCTCGTTCAACTATACTCTATGTCTCAATACTGAACACTTTCCTCCAGTGTTTGAAGCACGCAAGATGTCTCCACCTATTCCCGAAAAAAGGAAGCGCTCTGATCCTTTCTAACTATCGCCCTATAAGCTCTCACCTGTATTCTATCTAAGATCTCTTTGAAACCCTCCTCAAACCTCACTTCTTAGACCATCCTGGCAATCTTCATTCTCTTCTTTCGAACATCGCTAGTACTGCTTCGGCGTTCGAGTCTTAACTAGTGATCTATTTACCTTCCTATTTAACCGATTTATGGTTTTCCGCCCCTAGGAACTACCGGGGAGACTTGCGTGTGGCGCTTGACATATCCAAGATTTGACCGGGTATGCCAACGGCGTCACTGCTCCTCAAGCTCCCCCTCCTTTGGTCTCCTCTCTTTGCTTGACTTATGTCTTAGTTTATCTTCAAATCGCTCATATCGGCTGTTGTTGATGGGTCGACTTCTTCTTCCTTTTCTGTCAATTGTGGTGTCCTCAGGTTCGTCTTTTCTCCTACCCTTTATTCCTACTTTTGTCATTTAAGTCTTCTCACCGCACATCTAACTCCTTATTCACTCATATGCCGATGACTCACCTTCTTCTCAATCATTTTCAATTTCTGCTCCCTCTTTTTAACTCTGATTCCTCTCGTCTTTATTCATTCATATTCTCGCTATCTGGATAGAATTTCCGATTGGTCGTCTCAATCCTTGTGAAATTCAATTCTTATAAAAAACCTCAACTTCTTCAAATCTCCCTCTTTAAGACACCTTCTAACTTTCTATCTCTTTGCGATTGATTCTCTTCGGTCTCTCCTGTTACAATATAAACACCTTGCCTAACAAACAAAAAAATACTTTCGAAACCTCACATCACAACGGTTGCTAAGGCGGCTCAAAGAACTGGATTCTGTTTTTAGACTGCGAGGACTTTTTTCTTCTTCACAGCTAACTCCAGTTTACAAGGGCCCTCATGCGCCCTGTATGGAGTACTAGCTCTCAGTATCTAGGGGGGCTAGGGTTTCACCGGCTTTGGATAAGGTCGCAGTCAAAGGCAAAAAAGACTTATAAACTGTCCGTTTCTTTCTAGTCAACATGACCCTAAGCTTTCGCGCAAAGTTGGTCTTATCTCGTTTTCTATAGTACTTGTAGCGCAAGTTGCTCGAGAACTTTCAACTCGCGTGCACCAATCTTTAAGAGCATCGTAGCACAAGGTATTGCTGTGAGACACTGAGTTTTTTATATTAGCAAGCTCAGCTAGTTCGCTGCCGTGCCTCCTATCTTTTCCTGGCCACCTCTGTTCTGTGGAATTCTCTTCCATCTCTGTGTTTCCTACTCAATTAATCTCTCCCTCACTTTAAAGCCCGCGTCTATGCTCATCTGCGTAATTTGCGTTAGTTGAGGTTTTATTTTAACACCCCTCCTGAGAGGCTTTGCCGTGAGCGGTGGATTAACTAAAAAAGAAAAAGAAAAAAAAAAGAGTCCTGGTAGCACATGATTAGAGGAATCCTTTTTCTCGTTTAAATCGTCGTATTTTTCCTGTCAGATAGCGAAGTGATCCTTGCTCAAAGGATGCAACCACGCTTACGAGAAAAAATTTCCAAATGAATTGAGTCGAAGAAAGGCTAGCTATAAAGCCTAGATAATATCTGCATTATAATCCATTTGGCTAGAAATACATGTAGCACAATTCTCCCCTGACAAAAGACCCTACTGCAGTAGGCAATGACCCCCCAAATTCACTGCAATAGAGATCCAGTGACAACAAAACTGTATAATTATATTATATAGTATATATATATATATATATATTATATTATATATATAATAAATATATAATAATATATATATATATATATGTGCAAAATTAGATTTCAATCTCTACTTTTTTTAATATTTATATGGAAGATGTCCTTTATTATTAAATACACACACTTATTCATATAAAAATTTAATACAATTAAAAATATATATATTATTTTTATTTACCAAAAAAAATTGTTTACTAAGCTTTCATCGGCATTAACCACAGCCTCTTAGGTGAACCTTTTCGAATTAAAGATAGTCTTTGCGTAGATAGGAAAGGAGCTGGAGCTGCTACTTATGGATAAAAAAACTGACAACCCCTCGGATTCCATAGTAGCAGGTCCGTTCCTTTCCAATCTAGCAGGAAGACTTTTTAATTCCGAAAAGTTCACCTGAAGAGGCTAATGCCGGCGAAAGCTAGTGAACAATTTTCTGTAAATAAAGATAATATCATGTATTTTTAATGTATTAAAGTTTTATGTGAATAAGTGTGTGTATTAATAATAAAAGGATCTTCCATATATATATATTATATTATATATATTTATTATATATATATATATATAAATATATATATATATTATATAATATATATAAAATAAATATATATTTGTAATAAAAATAATAGATATATATATATATATATATTATATAATATATATATATATATATATATATTATAATATATATAATATATATATATAATATAAAATAATTATATAATAATATTTTAATATAAATATATAATATCATATATATATATATATAATATATATATATATATATATATAATATAATATATAGATATATACAATATATTATATATATATA
>JABUQX010060807.1:20000-22500 GCA_015478945.1 Trachelipus rathkii | reverse complement strand
ATATATATATATATAATATAGTGATGTGTCAGTTGTGAAATATTTAATATCGGCGGATGAGGAAATTTATGGTTGGAATCATAGCTCCTCATATTCCCATATCTGCTCATATTACCTTATTAATAAAGCCATATTTTAAATAAAATTATTCCTCACCGTAGCGCTTCAATGAAATTAATGTTTTAATGCTTTTAAGGCAAAAAAACAAAAAAAAACAAAAACAAAATAATGCTCTTTTGTTTTATTAGGAATCTGATACTTTTTCAACAATTTTAAATTTTGCCTTATAACAGTAACGCTAAAATTTGAAGTTAAAATTTTTTTTCGCCACACTCTAACTTTACAATGTTTTTTTCGTCAATAAGGGATATTTCCAGACTTATAAGTCATTGTAAGCGCCATCTACAGATATCAGTATAAGGATTCCAACCCATAAAAGTGAAGATAAATATTCAATTTCAATGGTGGATTCGAAAGCCTTACAACCTGCTCATATTTCCATGCTGCTCATATTTCCCAACTACACTATATATATATATATATATATATAATATCCCTTTATAATATATAATAATATATTAATATATATATATATATATATATATATATATATATATATATATAAAATAATATATAATATAATATATATTATATATAATATTATATATATATATATATAATAATAATATATATATATAATATGTATATATTATATATAATATATATGTATATAATATATATATATTATAATTATTTATATATAATATATATAATATATTATAATATATATATATAAACATAATTGAAAGAATACTTTAATATATTATATATAATATAATAATATATAATATATATATATATATATAATATATATATATATATATATTATAATATATATATCCCATTATTTATTTATTTTGTAAACTACAAAAGCCATGAAAGAGATAAGAGGATAGTATTTCATTGCCATTAATTTCGGCCTCGTTTTAAAATTCTTCTTAAATATTAAACATTATTGCATCCGGAACCGTTCAATGAATTTATTGCTTCGCGCAACTTGTTCCTCTTCCTCAAAATCCGAGCTATGATATATGAAACTTAAAGTTAAAGCTCAAATCCTTTCAAGCTTAGCGAAAATATATTTATATACAGTCTATGCATATATAAATTTACATTTACAAGATATATGATACTTATATATATATATATAATATATATATATAAATTATATTATATATTATATATAAATATAATAATATATATATATATATTATATATATTATATTTATATATAATATAATATATATATATATATATATATATACTGTGCGTGGTGTGTTAGCGCAACGTGGACGTAATCTATTTAGGAAAAACGCGAGTTTTTGTTTTTATAAGCTATTTATCATGAGATTTGTCCTTCTCTTAGCCAAAATGCATTATTCTGCTATGTTAGGCTAAATCATTGGTTGGTATATGCAAGGATAAGTTTGAGTGTCATTTTAACAAAAAAAAAAATTTTTTTCATTATATGAGGTAGTCTCTTTATTGCTTCAGTGCAGCTCTGCATCTCACTAGTTTAGTTTAAGTTTGTTTAAGTTTAGTTTTGATTGTAAACATATATCAGTCACACATTGTGATTAGTGTGTTAGATCCTGAGGAACTAGATCCTCACTCAAATGAATTTAATTTTCCCAAACTCTTAGGAGTTTCTCACAGAATATTAGTCAACAGTCAACGTAAAAGCATGGATTATGTGTGTGATAACCGAATACCCGAATGACAAAGTTCCTGTATCCAACCCCTCCTAGAAAGAGACTTTATAAAGAAAAAGAACAATTTTTTATCACAATCTTTTTAACAATGCATGTCTGTTCTCGTTTTAAGTATATTTATTAAGTCAATAAAAGATAAGAGGTATCGAAGTTAATTGCATCATGTTGCAACAATTTTCATTCTAAGAATAAATATCCAGTGAGGGAAAACTTATATGGTACAAGGATAATTTAAAAGGAGGAAAGAGAGAGTAACTGCGCTGTATTATAGTAATCAAGCAAATAATGTTAATTAAAATGTATAATATCTCAAGAGTTCAAGACAAATATGTAAGTAGTTATTAGTAGTTTACCAAGTAGGTATTAGGAAGAAAATTGAACACCTAGAATAGACTGAAGAATATCTGAAGACAATGAGGAAATTTAATGCTAGAGATTTGACGAAATTTTTAAATTATTAAAATAATTATATTTGTATATTGCAAGTTCTCGTATGCTACTAAACTAAATTTTGTATTAGGTGGAAATTTTAATAATCCAGTTAAAAAACCTTGGGAAAAATCAAAGTCTCAGACCAATAGCTACAGAACTGTCTACGAACAGGTAATAAAATGATTAGAATGGTTATTCTTTAAATATGTTACAAACGACATAATCCAATTTTTGGTATGTAGAAACCTTGTCACTAAGAACAGACATGAATCATCAATCACAACGCCTTCACACAG
>JABUQX010060807.1:0-12500 GCA_015478945.1 Trachelipus rathkii | reverse complement strand
ATTCACTGTGCCGTAAAACTAGTACTATAATATATGAGTATATATATAATAATATATATATATATATATATATTATATAATAATATATATATATATATTATATATATAAATATATATAAATATATATAATATAATAATATATTAAATAATATAATATATATATATATAGCCTCACAGAAAAAAGTAAACCATTCTACAACTAAGCAAAACTCCCATTCCATCGTTTTTTAAATGTATGCACAACTCAAAATATCAGTAATGCACTGATTTATTAAAAAAAATAGAAAATAATGCCAATATTGATGAAAAAAGCAATAGACGCTGTAAGATAATCAGTATATCTGCAAAAACTCTTAATAAAGTGGATTCTCATTATAGTTCTGTATTATATCATATTTATAAGGTTATATCAAAACGACATAGTTGTTACCTGTAAATCGAAAAATTGATAATCCAGTTTACCTTAAATTTGTTCAAAAATTCATTGATAATGTTCGAAAAAGCAAATACACTGCTTATTTAATAATCGACATTTTTTACTTATATAATTTAATTTTAAAATTCATTCCAGTAGCAGCTTCCTACTCTATCTCTTCAAAACATACTGTAACCAAATGTCTGCCATTTATCTGTGTAGGTATGGGTATTTCGAAAATAGGGTCGATCGATAACATATATCGGATAAATCTAAAATATCGTTTTGGCCAGACGAATTCTTCAAGTCCCTTAGTTAATATATATATTATATATATATTATATATATTTATATAATATTATATATATATAATATATATATTATATATATATATAATTATATATATATATTTTAATATTATTATATAGTATATATGGCCTTATGTTATATTTAAAAGGAGCTTCGTTCGTATGTACGTATAGCTGAAATGAATGCGTGACGTCAATACTGTGACGTGGGTTTGCGTAAGTGCTTTATATTCTGTCGTCACACTGCGTATATTTATTTATTTATCGGTTATTTATTTATTTATATAATATATTATTATTATTAATAATATATAGGTTATATATTATATACATTGCTATATTACAGAATATGCGGGATATATATATATATATATATATATATATATATTGGTATGTTCGCATAGTGTTTGAAAATCTGGCAATATATGGGAATATATATATGAAACTAGCAACATGACAGTTTAATACGTAAACTATGCTAAATAATATTGGTTTTTAGTTTGAAGGTATCGTCTTTTATGTGAACATCTCTTTAAAAGTGCGTCTATAAATTACTAGTGATGTCAATTTTGTGTATAAATGAATTAATAGGTGACGAAAGTACTTTATTGGCCTTTCTACAATATAATAAGTTAATCGTAGAAACAAAAATATGTATACACTGTGATACTCCATGTGAGTTAACTAAGCAAGGACAGAAATATAACTTTTATTGTAAAGGATGCAAATCGTATTTTTCTGCTACTGAAAAAAATTCCTGGCTTGCTGATATTAGACTTTTAAGCCGTACAAAATTTCAAACTTGTGAGGTAATAATTTTAAACAATATATATATATATATATAAATATATATTATATTAATATATTTTATTATATATTATATATATTTATTATTATTATATTTATATATTATATATATTATATATATTATATATGGCTTAATTTTGAGTATTTACCCTTTTTTAGGGTTCGAGCCGATGGCGACGTAAGGGACGTTGCATTACCCCTGAGTGATGGTCGGAGAACCCCCGCGACACCCCAAAGACTCAAGAGCGGGGTTTCGGTATGTATCACCCCCGGAGGTGATTAGTCCCCCCCTTATCCACCTAGAGCCGAGAAACCCGAGCTCCTTACGACAGGGCGGACCACCCGTGAGTATTCGTTAGTGATATACCCAAAAAACACATAAATCCCAGAAATGAGTTTTTGACATTATAGCAGACAATCATTCGTACTCTATAATATCAAAACCATTGGGACATTTGATTGTGACATATAATAATATATATAATATAACATAAATTCAAACATGTTATATCCTAAGATCTGAGGATATATACATGTTATCTGAGAAACAAAATATAAACTTATTCTCTCTAAAGATATATATCTAATATGATATATATTATATAATATATAGTATAAAATTATATATATACGACAAGCGTTAAATTACGCAACTTCTGACGTAAGATTCAAACGTGTCCCCTGAAGAGTCTGACGTTGGACTATGACGTCACGCGCTTCAGGTATATCTACATCACGAACGAAGCTCTTTGAATGTAAATCGTTTCCATTATATATATTAATTATAACTATATAACATTCGAATCATAGAATAAATATATATATTAGTATATATATAATAATATATATATATATATATATATATATATCCGTATATATGATATAAGCGGCTATATATGTATATCATTATTTTTAGTCTTTTTTAATATTAAATTAATAGTATTACTTTTATTTTCCATTTAATAAATTTATAAAGTATGACAAATCCAGAAATATTTTTAATTCTGAAAACATTTATATATATTTTAGTATGTTTTAGTATGTTCTAATGACTAATTTCATGCCACCTATCCGTCTATTCTATTGATTAACTCAAATTTATGTTTTTGTCATTGCTCATAATACTCGGCTTCACTTTATTCAAAATTTACTTTTACGTTTATTATTGATGATCATCTATTTTATTACAAAGGGTTTTACATACCAAAAATTGGAATTATGTCGTTGTACATATGTAAATAGAATAACCATTTATACATCTTATTACCGTTCGTGACATTCTGTTGCTATTGGTCTGAGACTTTCGATTTTTCCCAAGAGGTTTTAACTGGATTAATTAAAAATTTCCACCTAAATACAACAATTTAGTTTTCAGTACATACGAACTTTGCAATAACAAATATATATTATTTTATAATTTTAAAAATTTCGTCAAATCTCTAGCATTAAATTTCCTCATTGTCTTCAGATATTCTTCAGTCTATTCTGGTAAGGTTAGTTAAACTACTAATAACTACTTACATATTTGTCTTGAACTCTTGAGATATTATACATTTTAAATTAACATTATTTTGCATTGATTACTAATAATACAGCAGTTACCTCTCTCTTTCCTCCTTTTTAAATTATCCTTGTTACCTAATTAAGTTTTCCCTTCAACCTGGATATTATTCTTAGATGAAAACTTGTTGCAAACATGATGCAATTAACTCGATACCCTCTTATCTTTTCATTGACTTTAATAAATATCTTAAAAAGAGAAACAGACTATGCATTGTTTAAAAGATTGTGATAAAAATTGTTCTTTTTCTTTATAAAGTCTCTTTCTAGGAGGGGTTGGATACAGGAACTTTGTCATTCGTGTATTCGGTTATCACACACATAATCCATGCTTTTACGTTGACTGTTGACTAATATTCTGTGAGAAACTCCTAAGAGTTTGAAAATTAAATCTCATTCTGATATAATATGATCTAGTTCCTCCAGGATCTAACACAACATAACTACAATGTGTGACTGATATAGGATTTACAATCAAAACTAACTTAAACTAAACTTAAACTTAAACTAGTGAGATGCAGAGCTGCACGAAGCAATAAAAGAAGACTACCTTGCATATAAATGATTTTAAAATGACACTAAACTTATCTCTTGCCATAACCCAACCATGACTTAGCCTAACAGAGCAGAAAATGCATTTGGCTAAGAGGAAGGAACAAATCTCATGATAAATAAGCTTTATAAAAACAAAAACTGCGTTTTTCCTAAAATAGATTTACGGTCCACGTTCGCAACACACACACGCACAGTATATATATATATATATATATATATATATATATATATATATAATCATATATATATATTATATATATATATATAATTATATAATAAAATATATCTTTTGTTATATAATATATATATAATATATATATATATATATATATATATATATATATATTCTTGTAAATGTAAATTTATAATATGCATAGACTGTATATAAAATATATTTTCGCTAAGGCTTGAAAGGATTGAGCTTAATTAGAAGTTTCATATATCATAGCTCGGATTTTGAGGAAGAGAACAAGTTGCGCGAAGGCAATAAATTCAATTGAACGCGTTCCGGTATGAAAATGTTTAATTTTAAGAAGAATTTAAAACGAGGCGAAATTAATGGCTATGATAATACTTCCTCTTATCTCTTCATGCTTTGTAGTTACAAAATAAATAAATAAATGGAATAGTATGATTAGAATAGTATATATAGTATATATAGAATATTATATATAGTATTATAGAATATATATGATAGTCAATATTTATAGTATATTTATTATATATATAATATAGCTATTATAATATATATATGATATGAATACAGTAAATGATTATATTATGTAATATTAATATATATATATAGTACTATATACTAGTTTATATATATATATATATCATATATATATTTTATATATTATAATAATATAATATATATATATAATATTAATCTATATATATATATATATATATATATATATATATATAATATTACTATATATATATATTATACTATTATATTATATTATATACTATATATTATATATATATATATATAATATATATATATATATATATATATATATTATATATATAATATATACTATATATATATAATATATATATATATCACTATATAATATATATATATATGTAAGTTGGGAAATGATTGAAGCGCATGGAAATATGAGCAGTTGTAAGGGCTACGAATCACATTGGAAATTGAATATTATCTTCAACTTTATGCCGTTGGAATCCTTTATACTGATATCTGTAGATGGCGCTTACAATGACTTATAAGTCTGGAATATCCTTATGACGAAAAAAACATTGTAAAGTTAGAGTGTGGCGAAAAAAAAAATTATTAACTTCTTCCACTTACTATATAAGCAAAAATTTAAAATTGTTGAAAGAAGTATCAGATTTCCTAATAAAAACAACACAGCATTTATTTTTTGTTTTTTTTGTTTTTTGCCTTAAAAAGCATTAAAAACATTAATTTCATTGAGCGCGTGATCGGTGAGGAATAATTTATTTAAAATATGCTTATTAATAAAGGGTAATATGAGCAGATATGTGAATATGCAGGAGGCTTATTGATTCGCAACCCATAATTTCCTCATCGAACACGAATTAAATATTAACATCACAAACTGACAGCACTCACTAAATGATAAAGCAGATAGTACTATATACCTCTATACTCATTAAATAGTATATATTTAGCTTACATCCTATCATATACATATATATATTAAATACACTGCACAGTCTATCCCACCACCTATATCGTTACAATGATATATAGTATGATTTTAATATAATACTAATGAGCTATGCCGTTCGCGAGGTGTCGTTAGGTATTTTAAACTGTTATCCAGAACCCTTTCCATTCAATAGAAAAGTAAGTTGATTAAATATAATATTATCTAAATTATGTCTCAAATTGCTTTTATTTTTAAAATTGAAAAATTAGTTGGTTCATTGCAAACACTAGTGTATGAAATTGCAGCTGAGGATGATCTGAAGACTCCCGTGATGAATCAATGCAATTATTTTTGATTTCAAGAAACCATTTTTTTTAAACCACAATATTGTGCTGCCCTACACAATTATTTTATTGTAATATACGTTAGTAAATATTATATATTTTTCTCATAGAATTTCTATAAGATGGTCATTAGATATTTCGAGTATTCCCGCTTTCTATAGGTATAATTATAATTTGTATTAGAACAAACCAATAGAATTATTTAGATACTTTAAGAATTTGCTATAAATTCTTTCTGATAGAATCTACATTTTTTTTTGTACTTCATAAAGTTTATTATGCAAAAGCTTAACAGTATTTCAATTACCAGAAAGGAGCTTTTTGCATGTGATCGAATAATAATTTAGTATATATAAGTATATATTATATATATATTATATATATATATATATAAAAATATGTATAATATATATAATATATATATATATAATTAATATACTATATATAATATATATAATTATATATATATATATATATATATATATATATATTATAATATATATATAATAATATATATATATGACCTTTTCAGTTTTACGCATCGTCAGTTTTTGAATTTTTTTTTTTTTTAGTATATTTCTAGTATATGATCCTAACAATCAATTTAATTGTAAACTGACGATGATTCAAAATAGTATAGGACCTTCTCAGCTTTTACGACTCGTCATTTTTAAAAAAAAAATAAAAAAAAAAATATTTTTTTTTTTTAAAACTAAAGGGAATACCACAAGGGTAAACCGCAAAAATGCAGGAGTCGGGTCTCTCGGCCTTCCGGGGAACGACAGGTAGGACTATTTCCCCCCCTCTCCTGGAAGATTCCGGATCGAACCCGCTTCTTTGGTATTTGGTGTTCGCGGTGTAGTACCTCTTGCACTCCCTACGGTATGAAAATACGTCCCCCTCTGTCCCCGTCGCTCCGAGCCCCCTATTTTTTTGAATTACACATTGTAATAAGCCTTATACGCAATTCCAAATATGCTAATTGCTTTTCTGTAAGGTGTCGTACTTTCGAATCATTTCATTTATGAAAAAATAGTTTTTCTACATTTTGTAAATACGCTTTATACGCTATTCCAAATAGTAATTGGTTTTCTATGTAAGGTGTCTACTTTTCGAGCAATATTTTCATTTTTAAAACAATATATTAACATATATGTGATTTTTAAAAAATTATCTTAAAATATTTCGAACTTTGAATCATGTCCGTTACCACTGAAATTCATTCATTGTTGGTATCATATAGTAGCAATATATTTAAAAAAAAAATTTTTAAAACTGACATGAGTCGGTTAAACAGAAAAGGGCATGATAGATATGATTTTAATAAAAATTATAATTATAATAAAGAATAATATATAGTATATATATATATATATAAGTAATATATATATAATATATATATATATATAATATATATTATGTAATAAAATTTAAACTAAAATATAAAAAGGATTATATAATATATAATTATATAATATATATATATAATCATACTGAAGTTCATTGAACTATGTACTGACTATGACCTTCATATGACTTACATAGAAGAGGGCAGATACGAATCTGCCTGGAGAGGAGATCGAGAATGAAAAGGAGACGACAAAGCGTTGAATGGTTGTTTAAATAATGCGCTTGCCTTATATCTCGGAAGGTCAATATAATACTTGTTATAACCTCGCCAAACAACATCATATATTAAATTAAACATAATATAATACACCGCAATAGTCAAGATTGACACAACTTGACAAAGCTCACAGAAAAATATATAATATATATACTGTATAAATATACAGTAAATATAAAAAATGGCGTATGGTAGTTTTAAATATAATATAGGTATATTATATATATATACTAATAATTACTATGATTTATAGTAAAGTATATATATATAGATATAATATTATATGGATTATATACTATATATAATATATAGTATATTAAATATATATATATATACATATTATAAATATATTATATATATAATATAAAATTTACATATATATTTTATATTATATATATGATAGGTAAAACTAAATATTAAGTATATAGATATATATTTAATATATTTATATACTATCACCGTTTTACTCTAGATATATTATGTAAGGTGTGAGTAGTAGTGTATATATATATATAATATATATATATAATATCGTATAGTATTTATGTAAATTTATATATATATATATATATATATATTTATTATTCTATAATATATATTTATGTATATATTATTTAATATATATATATTAGTTATATATTAGTAGATAGTATATATATATAGCTATATATATATAATTATCATTAATATAATTATTATTATATTTTGATATATATTATTTAAATATTATATAATATTTAAATATAATAGTATATTATTATATATATATTTAGTATAATTATATATACATTGTAATATATAGTTAGTATATAATAGGTAGTAGTACCTATCTTATAATATTTATATATATAATATAGTATATATATATATATAAATATTATATATAATTATATATATATATATATATAATATATATACATATATAATATATCATATATATTATATATATATATATATATATATAGTATTATATATAAAATATATATTACTATATATATATATTATATAGTAATTATATAATAATTAGTAATAAAATAATATATATATAATTATATATATTATATATAATAAATGATAGGGGTAGTAGTATATTTATAGTAAGGTTATATATATCTATTTTACTATTATTATGTAGTTAGTGAGTTAGTGTATTTTATGTAAATTTATACATATAATATATAGTATATATATATTGTGTTATAGATATATATATATATATATATATATTGTACTATCCAATATATATTATATATATATCCTTTATATTAAATACACAGACCTACTTCATATAAAACTTTAATACATTAAAAATACATGATATTATCTTTATTTACAAAAATTGTTCCCACTAGCTTTCGCGCATACCGCGCTGCATCGTCAAGGTAATTTCGGAATTAATAAAGTCTTCTGCTTAATTGGATAAGAGGAATGGACCTGGCTACTAAGGAAATCCGAGGGTTTTGTTGTCATGTTTTTTTGTGCATTCCATGTAGTAGCAGCTCACAGCTCACTTTTTCTTATCTATCGCAAAGACTCTTTTCACTCCGAAGAGAGAGAAAGTTCAACCTGAAGAACCTCTGTGTAATGGCCGATGAATAGCTAGTAAACCAGTTTATGATGTAAATAAAAAAATATCAATATAGTTTTTAGATGTATATAAATTTTTTATGCCATGATAATACACTTGATATTTAATAATAAAGACAGTAATTCCATATAAATAATAAAAAAAGAGTAGAGATTGAAATTCACTAATTTGCCAAGCACTATTATATAAATAGTGAGTAATAATTATATATGTCGTTTATTAATATAAGTATTAGTAGATTATATATATAGTATATATATAAAATAGTATTATATATATATTAATACAGTTTGTTGCCCTTGGTCTCTTTTGCAATGATTGGGGGTGATTCCTACTGCACAGTAGGTCTTTTGTCAGTGGGAATTGTTGCTACATGGTATATTCCTAGGCAAAGATTATATGCAGATATGGATCTAGCTTGTATAGCTTCCAGCCTTTCTTTCGACTGCAATTCATTTGCGAAATTTTTCTACCCGTAAGCTTGGTTTGCATCCATTTGAGCAGAATCACTCGCTATTCTGACAGGAAAATCACGACCTTTAAACGAGAAAAGATTCGCTCTAATCCACTGATGCTACCAGAACTCTTTTTTTTTCTTTTTCTTTTTAGTTATGCTTTTTGAGGTGAACCCTACCAAGGAGGGTGTAAAATCAACAAAACCTCAACTAACGCCAAATTACGCAATGCAGCATAGACTCGGGCTTAAAGATGAGGGAGATTAAATTGGTTTTTAGGAAACACAGAAGATGGAACAGAATTCCACAAGAACAGAGGTGGCAGGAAAGAAGGAGCACCGCAGCGACTAGTCTGAAGTTGCTAATATCAACACAAAACTCTGTGCCGACACAGCAACCCCTTGTGCACGATTGGTCTTAAAGGTGTGCACGCGAGTTGAAAGTATCCTCAGCACTTGCCGCTCACAGTACTTATTAGAAAGAAGAAAAGCACCAATGTTTGCGCCGCGCAAATAGAGGTGGGTGTGGGTAGAGGTTCGATAGAACTAGAAAGAATATACTGACAGTATCTAATGCACAAGTCTTTGTAATTGCCCTTGTGACTTCGACCTTATCTTCATTATTAGAGCCGGGTGAAACCTAGCCCGCTCGTATATGAGACATACATCCATACAGGGCGAAATGTAGGCCCTTGTATAACTAAAGAGTAACTCTGAAGAGAAAAAAAAAGTCTTCGCAGTCAAACAGAACTCCCAGTTTTCTTGAGGCCGCCCTAGCAACTTGTTTGAGTGAGGTTTCCAACTATATTTTGTTTATGTTTATATCCTATATATATATATGGCAACAGAGAGACAAAGAGAACCATCGAAAGACGATAGAATGAGTTAGAATTGTCTTAGAGAGAGAGTAAGAAGATGAGTTTTAAAGAATTGAATTCACAAAGTTATTTCTATCCACCCGGAAATTCTATACAAATCAGCGAGAATAGAATCGAAGATTAAGACGAGAGGCACTTCTAGAAGTAAAAGAGGAGCAGGATTTGAAATGAGTTGAAGAATGAAGGTCGAGTCATCGCATATGAGTGAATAGAGTTAGATGTGCAGGTTGAGAAGATCATTGAATGAAAAAGTAGGAAAAAGTAGGAGATAAAAACAGAACCCTAGGAACACCACAATGACAGAAAAGGAAAGAAGAAGTCGACCCATCAACAACAGCCATATTGAGCGATTTGAAAGTCAACTAAACAATAAAAGTATAAAGCAAAAGTGAAAAGGCAGAGAAAATCCCCACACCCACGAAAAGAGAACAAAATGTGTGTCAGACTTTGGAGAGCAGTGACGCGTGCCATTACCACTTGTTATATGCCTAGAATGGATATGTACACGAAGCGGCTAGGCGCACGCGAGAGGCCTTATCGCGTTCGACGTACCCCGTAGTGCCTGAAGGGCGGAAAACCGATAATCGGTTAAATAGGGAAATTATGCCCACTATCACAGTAGACGCTGGCGAACTACCGAAAAGACTGTTAGATATCAAGGCGATCGGATAAGATATTATATGAGTGATTTCAGTATGGTTCTAAGAAGTGAGAGATAAGAAGGTTCAAATGATCTATAGATAGAGACTATGACCACGGTAGGGAGCTATAGGGCGTATGTTTAGTTAAGATCAGAGGCGCTTCTTTTTCGGATAGTTGACATTTGCGCTCAAACATGAGGGAAAGTGTTAGTATGGATATATGAGTAATATAGTTTTTTAGCACGAGGGAGGCCACTCGGAAGCCACACTCCTCTCAAAACTCGGGAGAAATGCATCCGGCCATCCGCACTTGACCTAACGTTCAAATATCTCAGGAAAGCCATGCACCTGATCAAATATAATAACAGCAAAGAACATAGGAACACGCTGAGAGAGAGAAGTGTCGAAAAAGAGGAAAGCCAAGAACGTCCAGGTGAGTTGAGGAAAAAATAGGAGACCGAAGAGAATTGGCACTTTCAGTTGGAGAATAAGCAACAGAGCCATCAGATCGAATGAAAGAAGAGGAGAAAAGCAGATTTACAGAAAGTTGTTAGAGATGTTAGCACAAAGAGGCCAGAAAATTTATCAGTAGGAGAACCAGAAGGTTTCCGCACCATCGTTTAGATAAAGCCCGCTTTGCTCGATCAGAGAAAGTAATCCTGCAACGAATTTACTAGAAACTGAATGAAAAATAGCTAGAGAGTATAGAGAACGAGATTTAATCCACCCCGATAAGCGCTGTCTCTAGCCTGAATGGCCATGGAACAAGCACGATCGAACCATGGAATAGAAAGGAGAGAAAAGATTTAGTCGAAGGAAGGAAAGAACCTGCTCATCCGTCAACGATTACAGCTCCCACCTTAGTGCCAGAAGTCCGGAGCGTCAAGATGGTCAAAGCATCATAATCCATATATTAGCGTAGAAGGCGACAAACAAGCCCCAATACACCCATCAAATTGTGCCAAGAAAAAAAAACGAATAGGCAGATAGGAGCTGTTGGAGAGAAAGTATTTAAATTAAAATATAAGGTTGTGGCAGATTTACAATGAACGAAATAGTAGTATTTATAGAAGAGAAAAGACTTATGTGAAACGAAATAGTCAAGGGTGTTCAAGAATTGGAATTGACGAATCCGGAATGGTGTAAGATTCTTTGATAGTTGCTCCAAATCAAGTTAAGAGAATGGAAACTAGAAAAATGATTCGCTTCCTCCCCACGTAAATCAGTATGAGAGGATACCAACCATTCAGTTAATTAAGATGATACATTGAAATCCCTAAATAGTAGGACTCACAATATTAGAGATATGAGAAACCTATAACAGTCTCGCCTGCACGAGGTAAGTACACATATTCAAAAGAAAATACGATTAGAAAATCTTTACTGTTAAGACGAGAAAAAGTGCAGAAAAAGCACAAGATTTATGTTAGTTAGAAGCGAAGAAAGACTTTTTGCACCACAAACAGAGTATTTCCTGAAGTTAGGTAGATTCAGATCACGATGACGTATGGACAGGGATACACTTAATGATATTATCTATAGTGCCACATCACTCCACCCTCAGACGGAAATTATGAAATACAGTTGTTATAGTTAATACATAAACGTAACTTCCTAGAGGCGAATTCTAGCCAGTCTGAGTCTTCAGACAAGAGCAAAGTAGGTTAGGTCTAGTAG
>JABUQX010060806.1:70000-86206 GCA_015478945.1 Trachelipus rathkii | reverse complement strand
CGCTCTCTACTCAGTCTTTACTTGTTCTGAATTACCTAAAAGTGACTAACATCTCGTCAAAGCTGTAGCAGATGCTCGTCGAACTGAAGGCGTGCTAAATCCTTTGCAAACAAAAATACATATAATCATTAAATGTTTTCACGTACTTTCTAATATATCCTCCTTTCTCACACTTCCATATCTAGTTCTACTAAATTTCCATCGCCTTCGAGACATTAATTTTCAACTAACAGGACTCATAAGGTTAATATGGAGCTACTATCACACTAAAAAGATAACTACCTCCCGTGCCTACATTATAAATTTACTTATTCACACACGAAATTGCCTTAATACGCAAAGATATTGGAGTCCCCAGAGATATATTTAAACATCACCTATGTATAGGATTGAAGTACGCAATATGCATCGGCCTAAAAATATTTTACTCTTATTTACAGGGAAAGCAACCATATTCTTGGCATATCTGATTAGAGAAATGTTTTAACATAACGAAAATACGCCTACTGATTTAGTGTAGTTAATGCTATACATCATCTAAGAGGAGCAGCAGAATCAGCACCTCACGTGTCCCAGATTAAGTAATTGTTATCATTCTATTACTTGGCCTTTACTGTAAGATATATTTGGTTAGATAGGAGTGAGTTTAACCAGGTGGATTAGTCAGATCGACATTAGCATCTTTTGTGAAATGGATCGTTCAGTAACCTCGGCTCGCCTGATGATACCAGTTCACAAACGCGTTTACTGATAGGTGCGGTCAGGTAAAATTAACCCATTACTATAGTCGAAACTCCTTATTATACCAATATATAAGGAGACATGAACCTTCCAACAAGATTCAGGACTGAGGCTATTATAATAGACAAGGTCTATGCTCAATCTATGCATCAGTGGACTAAACTCAATATGTCTTACATATATATTAGGTATATCAATTTATGTATTAATATCGTCTTAGAGTCGGTAATATCTATATCTGGGCCTTTATCTACCTAGGCACACTCATCTAGACTTAATCCTTTGGATTACCAATTATGGGAAGTTTTAGAACGTATAATGAGTTCCTACTCTCAACTACATCCCTAATAGTTTTATTTTTTTAATTTTAGCTGGCACTAACGTGTTATGCGGTCAAAAACACATAATGGTTCTGTTCGAATTTCTGTTTACTTTATTAAGAGATTTTAATTTAATATATTTATATATTGAGAATATTATCTTATTGTTATTTATTCTTACTATTTCTTTAGAAAAAGGCATAATTCTTCTAAACTCTATTTCCGAATAGTTTATATCATAGTAATTATTATATATCTTTATATTTAAATATATAATTATTATATATTTACATCTATATTAATACTTATATTATTAATATATTAATATATTAAATATATATCAATATTACTATATATACTTATATATCTATACCAAATTATATGTTTTAATCCGTTGACTGGTAGTTGCTTCGATTTAGCTCTTGTGTTATGCTATTAATATTACTAATATAATATAATTAATAATATATATATTCATTCCTTTATTATTAATATTATATTCTATTAATTTAATCCATGATATATTAATCTAATATGTATAAGGATTTTTTATATACTATTATAGGATATATTACCTATCTTAATAACTTAATATATATAATTATCATATACTTTGAAGGTATATATATAATATTAATCTGTCGTATATATATATACGTTGGAGACTTCTAAATCTGCAGAATAAGTGGCTTTGAAGGATAATATAATTCAAATTAAAAATAACTTATAACATATAAAATTTATATCTATTTACCAATATTTTACTACAATTCATTAATTAAAGTTTTGCATTAATTAACAGGTATTTCATTTAAGATGTCTGATTTAGAATATTTAACTTCATATTACGTTACAATATACTTAATATATATAATATTACTACGTATATCCGAATAAAAGTACTATATATCTAATTATACTTTACATAATTATCTTATCGTATATTATACTTATATATTTAGTTACCACTATTCCCCATGAGATCAGTGTTTATCTATCACTTACTAATTAAGTCCGCCTTATTGATATAGATATTAGAGGTATATTAAATATATATATATACAATATATTATACTCATATAGATGATACTCCGGGTTCCTCAAAGTTGTATAACTTTAATCTATATATATATCACTTTGCCTAGTTATTCCACCTTGATTTATTTACTGTAATAATACTATCATCAAATATAATAAATTCAACTATTATTAGCTATTCTCATTCACTCACTTCCCATGATACTACTATAAACCCGTGATCGTAAATCGTTCTATCTTGTATACTACCGTTTCGGTACCTTTGATATCTAATGCCACTAAATGCTATAATTACCCGATAAAGAAAAGACATCGAAAAATGCTCTCTCAACAAATATAGCTTCATTACCATCTCAACCTCCCGAGGAAGTAGAGGCTCTGACACCTCTAATCGAAGAACAAATCCGGACCGATCCTATTGAATTTTTTGCCGTCTCGCGCCTTGATTCCACTGTTGAACTTCTTAAATTTCACCTGTGTTCTACAAGGCGCCAACACAACAATATCCGCTTTTATACCAGCACCAATAAAACAAATGGATTTCGCCAAAATTAGTCACTGATAACCACGCATTACATCAATAATTTTTATGGCATTCTATACCGATCGCCTATACATATTTAAATAGTATACCGTTTATTTACCCTGGTGGTAGTTTGCGTCTTATGAACCACTTTTAGTACCTTGAGTACTCTACTCATTACCTCTATTCCCCTATACTATATATATATATATATACTTATATATATATGAGTTTGCCTCCACTACTTATATATCACCATCATAGATAAATCCTGTTGCCGTACTCAATTACAACTATATAATTATACTCCCTACATACAGTATGGATCTTCTAGCATCATACTATATTACGCAATTCCTCTACATGATACTATGCATACCTTATTTGCGGTCTGTATCGCACCAGACTAGTTCATTAGTCTATCCTCATATATGTTCTACCCGTCACGCTCATGTATACAGGTACTATATACTATATACACCTATTTACCGCTTATACCATACATATTATAATATACAATTTGAATAGTAATTAGTTACCGTATACTATAATATATATAATATATATTTTATATACGGTCACTCCATAATATATTCAAGATTAATGGAATGCTAATTCACCACCTATATCTTGAGTATTATTATTACTATTATATACATATATATATATTATTGCGTTATACTCTTATAATATATATATAGTATAATATTATATACTACCTGTATACTACCTTTGAGATTGTATACAATTCATTTATTTCCTCTTATCTAATAATTATCCTTATCTATTTTAAGGTATGATAGCTTACCTATATATGTATATTATTTTATATATATATATATATATTATAATAATATTACTATATTTTCAGATGTGCTTTATGAGCAATTTATGAACCTTGCTTATATATCTAACCTATATTAGGTATATTACTAATTCTATGCTTCCTATATACTGTCATTTCATCTCATGAGTTTTACACTCCCTATGTATATATATAGTTATAATAACTAATCCTTTATTACCAAAGACCTATTATAAAAAGCTTACTAAATACTACCTCAGTATATGAATATACTAATATATATATTGATACGCGGTTGCTATTCTTAAGGGGCATGGATTTCTAGTAACTATTATACTATACTGGGTATGCCTGTCATAAAAGAAATTGGTAGAACTTACCTTAATCATGACAGATATAGCAACTATTCCATGAGATTTACTAATCGCTTCGCTAAAGTAAGGGTTTCCATTCAACTATTTTCCCACTACGATTATTTTTGAAATCATAACTTCCCTTTACTCAATACTATATTTACTCTTATTATATATAATATAAATATATACATATAACTATATACCTACAGTTAAATTTTCTCCCCTCTCGCTATTCTATAATGGCATTTCTGGTCTCAACATTCCTCACTACGTTCTTATATTATATATATATATATACCTATTCAATAATACTACACATTTTTCATTATACTATGACTCCCTATCTATACTAATCTATGATATATTAATATGTTTTACTATCTATATTATATATACCTATTGCTTTTCCTCTATATTTACATTTCTCGTATCAATTTCTACTTTACTAGATACCTGAGAGCGGTATCGGACCGTGCTATTTCACAATACTTGACCCTATCTATTTTAAATGTAGTCCAACAGTTACTTTAAATTCTTAGCTTAAACTTATATAGTATTCAGTTCTCATTATTATAACTACTACCTATATATATTTCTTTCGTCGGACGTCCCTAGTTACTATTATCATATCCCATCTAATGGCAGCATTATACTACATTCATTACGTCTTTCATTATTATTATCCTATTTATTACCTTGCTTTCGATTAAATAATTAAACTCTCTAATCACTCCACTAACTATAGAAAATAGTTTAATATCTTTAAAAAAAATTAAAAAGTAACACGACCAACTTAAAATAACTATCTTAACTGACCACTGATGAACATTCATGAAACGTACCATAAATATACTCACTTTAGCAACGTACCTGACAACATCTCATACACCTACACCTCAAACAATTGTTAAACAGTGCACTGACCCATCTACCACTATTTGAAGTATTTGACATTTCCATTTAATACTTTTATATTTGTATTGCCTTCATTTCTGTTTAAAAAGGGAGTTGTGTCCACATTTATGATCTATCTGCAAAGCTAAAATTCTAGGTAAAATAGACCCTTCAAATATCCGCGTTCCTCCTATCCTACCGGCGCACTTCTTCTTGGTTTGCGGTTTAACTCTGACTTCAACAGCCTCACCACTAGAAGTAAACTACTACAAAGCTCATATTTGAAACAAACTAAAACCACATAGTTCCCCAACTCAAACGTTTCACGTGCTCCAAAACCACTAACACTCGACCATAAGTTAAAACATCACCGATAAAACTTTCAATGAAAGCAGGCTTAACTCTATTCCCCACCTTACTGTGTCTGTATAACGCAAAAAATAATATAAATAGCCAAATCGACATTAACCATAGTTTTTGATACAAATCTCCCAGACTCACAACCTAGATCCTTCAAGAATAATCTAAATCAAATTTACTACCTTTAAATCTTAAAAAAAGGTAAGCTAACTACCTATCAGGAATGAGAACAGCACAAATACCAATTCAACAATCCAATAATTCGCCGTACAATAAACATTAAAAATGGCGTCCACATGAAGCAATCCTCACCTCTCCTTATCAGACCTATATCAAACTTTATTCACTGACAGACCTAACTCCATCACAATACTAACAACAGACCATACAAATATCTTTCAACCTACTCAAATGAGAGAGTGTATTATCCTATCAGTCTTCTATTACACGAGACACACGATCTAAACAACAGCAAACTAATCTATAACCCATACCATTACTATTTAACCACTATAATTTCAAAACGCTTGGCTGACCGATAATAGGAATGTTTGAATAAAGACCGATAAACCCATACAATTAATCTATTTATCTCTCCCACCTTATTCACGAAACACCGCCAAGCTCGGTTACATAACCAAACCCTCCAAATCTTCATAAACAACCACAAACAGACCTACATTAATATCTTTTCAACCCTACTTCAGATTCGATGAATGATACACATGGCCACTACACACCAAGCCTAAACACATCAACTAATATAACAACAATAAACATTAACCAATTTAATATTAGAACTACGCAAAATTGTTGCACACAAAATATATAAATCATCTAAATTCTTCCAAAACACAACAGACCACCATCCATCGCGTCACCAACCTACCTACAACACATCTTCAGTAAACCTATTACATGCAGTCTAGTCCCATTAACCAAAAACACGAAAATCTTTGGATAGCACTGGACACAATCTTACTTTCACAAAAACACCCACTCTGAAAACTAAAGAGAACATGCAGGAACAGAAAACTAAAATACTAAGAACCATAGCATCACTCGGGTCCACGACCGGACTGATTTATAAGTAAAATAAATCAGATATCTACCACCGATTTCTCAAACAATACATCTGGCCCAAGCAACTAAACTAACGCTTCCCACCACATGATCGAGCAACCACCCAAGTGGAACTTAAGAAAGCTAACCAAACAACCCAAAACAAACAAATTAGACTAAAAAACAACTGTGCAAAAAAATACTTATCTAAACAAATAACCTACATATACATATAACTAAATAAAAATATAATATAATATATATATTATATATATATATTATAATTAATATATCATCAAATATATATATATAGTATATATATTACCATATATATATTAAACTCTTAGATTATATATATATAAGTATATGTAATTTGGATATAATGGTGTTATGTCCAAACTTACCCTCGCATGATATCTCGAAAACTAAACGATAGGTACAAGACCCAACTTAATTAACATAAATACTGGAATCATGGGGTATGGAATTTGTATGGAAATATGTTTTGGTAAAAAAGATTCTTATTTTTTTATTTATTTTTCCTATCTCCATCACACTACGATAGGTACATTTATGAATACTATAACAGTGGTGAGAATCAGCGTAATGAAATATGATTAAACAATTTTTTTTTTTACTAAAAATATCTATCCCCAACAAGGATAGAACTCCGCAACAGATCAAAGAGTCGGGGTTCTCCCTCGGTCTCCTTTCTGATCGGGGACGGTCATCGGGGTAGCGACTATTCCCCCTCGTTTCCGCGAGGGTCTTCCGTGAACCTCCCGTCTCTTTGGTAGTTGGGTGTTGCGGGGTTTCCTTCCGTCCCTCCCCCTGAAGTTTTCGGGATATGGGTAATCTCTGTCCCCCCTTCTGTCATTTTTTTCCTGTTTGCCTTTCGGTTGTTACAACTCGTCGGCTCGACTCCGCTAAAAGAATTTTTTACGCTGATCATATTTTTTACCCTAGTTTTCTTCTCACTATTCATATGTTTCCCGGAGATATAATACCAACTAAAAACAATAATACAAAAAAGTAAAAATTTTTTTTTTCATAATTCCGAACTTTATTCATAAATAAGGTTAGATAAAAATCAGTTTGGGCCAGAATTTTATTGTGAATTTCGGCCAATTTCGGTTCCAGTCAGAACTGAAAAATCTAATTCTGGTACACCTGTAGAGGTTATATATATACTATTTATAACTATATTATATTGTATATATTATACATATTATATATCATATTTATATTTATATTAATCATATATATATTTCTTATTATTTACCCTATTATATACCCGCGTCACACAAGTGTTTTTAGTCATGTATATCTATATAGGAATACTATATAACTATATTATTTATGTATTTAGTATAGTTAATATTAATGATATTTATCTATACTAAGTTATAATATCACATACTCTATTCAACTGTGTTCCCTATATGTTTCCACAAGGAGAGTGATTGTCGAGAGCACCTCGTTTCTTTAATGTATACTTATATGACAGTGACAGAGAATTCGCTAAATTTAGCCATGGATTTAGAATATAATTTAATTTTCCTAACTTTTACTATAAGGGAAGATAAGGTATTGAATTGAAAAACGTCATGCTGATGATAGGTGGGCAGGAGAAGGAATTGTCGTTAGCTTTTATTAGTTTTTATTTATTTGTGTAGGCGAGTGTGGCTGTTCATCTTTTTGAGTCTTCTGGTTATTTCTAATAAGAGCAGCATGACGTGATTTTGCGCGTATGCTGTTGTGTGCTTTATATATTTATTATGGTCTTTCTTGAATTGTTAGTGTATTGTTGGGGTCATTGGATTTCACTTCTTCTTTATAGGCTCAGGCGAGGTATTATTGTTTTACACAAAATACACAGTAATAGAAGTGAGAGTATGTTCAATCTCCGTTGTTTTCTCTAGAGATGGGAGATGGTTTTTGCTAATTAGCAAGTGCAGAGAGCGAGAGAGTGAGAGTGATAGAGAGTAAAACAATCAAATAAAATGTAGTATATAGTATTTGTTGGAGTAGATGTTTTCCGTGTGTGTGTATTAGTAGTGTAGTGGGTTATTATATTTATATATTAGTTTTGAGTATATTTGTATTGTTTTTCTTATTATACAAATGATGTATCAATATAGTTATTAACATCAATTGTATGTTGTTAAAAAGTGTAAATGTGCATTAGATATTTAATATTTATATAGATATAGATATAGATATATCTATATATAGTGCAAGCTTACTTTTTGGTACTTAGTATTAATATATAAATATTTTATAGTGATATTATAAACGTAAGCCTACTTACATATATACGTAGTGTTGCAACTTGAAACATCGTCCCGAAGAGGCCAGGCATGTAGCTAGAAAACTATAACATCTACAGGAACATATAAATATATTTTCTGATATCAAAGGTTTCAAGGGAATCGCATGAAGACTTAATAAAGAGAATATATTTATTCTATTTTATAATAACACGTTTCGCTCATTAGCGTTCAAACTGCCTTTTGAGACGTTTTAGAGCCAGTAGTGTTGGACCTTTAAGTATTTAGTGAGTGAGCCCTTGAAAGTGACAATCAAAACCAACGCAAGTGACCTGTGATTTTACCTTAATCCGCATCTAGTTGACTATAGCAAAAGTTGCCAACAATACCACTGAAGTTTTAATCGCTTTTGGAGAAAATTATTTTTCTTATTATAAGTCCTTTTGTAGGGTGTTCCTAGCCGTAACGGAGGACTAGGTGGGAAACAGAATCCCCCCTCATCAGCCCCGTAGGTGTCTCGAGAATCCCGACTCTAGTTCCATCCCGTTTCATGTACAATTAGTCGTATGTATTCTTTATTTAAAAAAAATCGAGACATTGCAACCTTGGCTTCTCCTAGTCGGAGTAAGCGAGGCAGTTCTTCGATAACTCAAAAAAAATAAGTAATGTTTTATCAACATTTTAAAAATTTAATTTTTTAAAAAGCGTTTTTTTATTAGTTGTTTTGTTTTTTTATCTAATTTCGGGTAAAATAGTAAATCAGCATATTGAGAGAGTATTGAATTGTGGCAGTTTTGAAAATAATTTGTTTTTAAGTGGTACATCCTGGCCTTTTCGGATGCTGATCATATATATATAATGTAATATGATATATTAATTAAGTAATAATAATATATATAAAAGATGAATATATATAATATATTATATATATATATATACATGAATATTAAGAATTTATATTTATAAATATATTTTATCGTAGAATATAAGGACTTTATAGATAGGTTATTTGAGTTTTAGTTAGTTACGTATTTATAACTTTTTTTTTAATATTTTTAAAAGTGTGAAGCCCCTTTATTACTAAAGTTTGAAATGACTTACTTTTTTTTACTTCATGTATTGAAAAAGTTATTCTTAGTTCTGATAAGGGTATGTTTGGGACGTTGCTACGTTAGAACCACAGATCCTTATTATTTATTGTATTATTATTATTTATCTTATAATTTATTAATTTATTTGATTTTAAGGAATTCAGATGATCTTTTTCTCAGTTCCAACAGGATCTATGTTTAAACTAAAACTGAAAAGTTTGCATTCGTTGCTGAAGGAGCTTCAAGCTTTTCTTTGCTCATTGACATTGTTCTATTCAGATTAACCGAGTTTCAACTAGGAACCGACCGGGGCCAGTTGCCGCGCAGGCCTCCGCCAACCCCAGGGCATTTTAGCGTAACCCCCGGCCAACGGCCCCGCCGTAAACCGTGCCAAAAATCAGTGAAAAACCGGGGTTTTCCGGGGTTAACTGTAAATTACACTAAATAATAGAGGGTTAAATCAAACAAAATAAATAAAATATAGTTATTCATATCTCTCTGTGCTAAAATGATAGAGCAAAATAAGATAAACCAATACTAAATATAGTATCCGACTTATTTTTTTGTATTACCTTAATTTCAAATTAATATATAGTGCCAGAATTTGAGGGACAGAGTTTAAGGAAATAAAAATATAGAAATTTCTAAATAATTTCCAAATTCGCAAAAAGGAATTAAAATCACATTAGTAGAAAAGAAATGTATTATTTAATTGTAAAACGGTAAATATCTTCCCAATGTAAAATTTATTTATTTGTACTTTTTAATTCTTTAAAATTATTATTTATATTTAATATTATATCTTTATATTATATGTATATATATTACAAAGTAATTTATATAAATGTAGTATAAGTGCATTACTATATATATATAGTATATCTCGGAGGCGTGCATTCAGGGTATATTACTTATAATATCAGACTAGTACTAGACTAACTATATATAATTATATTATTAATATACTGTATATATATATCCATATATAGTATGATATTATTATATATATAGTATATATGATATATATTATAATATATAATAAAAGGCAATTTATATAAACGGTAAAGTTTCTTGCATTTACTATAATTATAATTATATAATTATATGGATAATAGTATAATATATATATGTATAGCATGTATATTATATATATATATAATATATTAATATACTGATAATATATATAATAGGCTATATATTATTATATATATTATATATAATAAATATTAGAATTTTTTCAGTACCACCACTCACGGGTCGGCCCTATTCAAGCGGGCAGAAGATAACAAGAAAACTCACCCCAATCCCAACTTAACCCAGCACATCTCTCAGGTGAGCGAGACGTGGGCTTTAAAGAGAGATTAAAAACAGGTGGAAAAACAGAAGGTGGCAAGGAGTTCACATCGACGCAAAGTAGCTGGATGTAAGAAATAGAGCAGGCCATCGAGAGAACGGTTGGGGTTTTCATAACGCACAAGCACCTCAATCGCGAAGCAAGCACGCCCTTGATGATACGAAGAGCGACAAGCAAGGTATGGAATGCAACGAAGGTCAGCTCCCCGAGCACTAACCACCGGGTAGTACTTATACAGGAAAAGAAGAGAGATAGCGCACAACGTCCACGTCGCAGAGATAGATTGAAAGACGGAGACAGTTTGTCAGTCTCTTAGCTTTAGATCCAACCCTATCCAATAGAAGGGTGGAGCCGCACGCACCCCCCCCACATATGTGAGAACTAGACTCCATTGCAAAGGCGAAACAATAAGGGGCCCCTTTATATCTGGAAACTGTCAAGAAAAAATTCCCTGCAACTGACGTAACTCCCAGCTCCTGAGGCACCTTAGCAACTCAATGTAATGATTGAGGTTTCAAACATTTGTTGTTTAGTTGAGACCAAGAATTTTATTACACAGGTGAGAACGGTTAGAGCCCCCGTCAAAGAAAATAGGAAAGTTGGAGAAAATGGTTTTGAAGGGAATATAAAAAGTGAGTTTTAGAAGAGTTTAAACTTTACAAGGGTGCGGTGACCATAACCGGGAATCCCATCCAGATCGGCAAAGAATTGAATCAGATTTTTTTTTTAATATAAGTAGATACACAAAGTTAAAGTGGAGATTTGAAATGTATAGATTCAATTATGATCTTCCAATCTAACCGTTGTTTTTATAAACACACGGTTTTAAGTACATGGCTGACGGATCGTTAATTGATTTTATGTATAAAGTTGGAGATGAGAGAGCAGATCTTGAGACAGCCACAATTACAGGAAGGAGGAATAGGAATAAGCTCATCAAGGGCGGCGATGCTGATTGAGCGACCGGAGAGAAACTAGACATGGAGTTAAGGACAAGGAAGAAAGGAGGAAACCCAAGAGGGAGCTTGCGAGATAGCGCGCATCCATACCGTCAAGCTTTTGGATATTGACAAGCAGCCACCACGCAAGACTCGCCCATAGGTGCCTAAGGGCAGAAGACCATAAATTTGTTAGATAGGAATATGTCACCAGATGAACTCGAACGTCGAAAGCCAACTACTGTATACTGAAAGAAGGGATTGAGACTGCCAGATGATACATAGAACTAGAGTTAAGAAGAGTTTCAAAGACTTTAAAGATAGAATACCCGAGAGGATGAGCATAGCAGTGAATTCGGCGATCAAGATCTGGAAAGAGGGAAGAAAAGCGCGCTTCCAGTACTGAGGAAATATTACTTTTGGGACATTATATAAATATAATATATATATATACGTATATATTCGATAATATATATTTCTATATATATATAGTTATAATATAATATTATTATATATATATATATACTTATATATTATATATTATATGAGTAGACCGTATATATATATATATATTTAGTATATTATATATAATAAAGCTATATAGATTATATATATATGGTATATATATATTTTATAATAACACCACTATATATATATATTTATAACTAAATATTATATATAATATTATATATATATACAGTATAGTATAACTTATATATATATATAGGATATATTAAGGATGGTATATATAGTAAAGATGCAAGAAATAGATTGAAGAAAAAGAAACCAGAAAACTATATTTATTATTATAATATAGAAATATATATATGATAAAGTAAAGATTTATCTTTAATAATATAATATAAATAATTATTATATATATATGTATAATTTCATAATATATAAATATATAATATTATATATATATATATTATAATATATATTAATATAGTAATATATATATATAGATACTATATATAAATATAAGTATGAAGAGGCTAAATCAATCTCGTTTATCCCATTATTGTTAAAATTAATATTTTCCTAAAAATTCTTCATAAATATTTATTTAATTGATTAATAATGTACTTCCTTTTTTAATATTAAAAATATTAATTAATTGAAATTAATATTTAGTTTTCATTCCTAATTTTAAAGGACTTTCATGTTTTTGACTTACTTTCCATTTTAGCTAACCCGGGCCCGGCCGCCCCGGCCCCGCCCGCATAGAGCAGCCCCGGCCTCCGCACTTGACCCGGTAAAATTCCCGCCCCGGTCGGTCCTACCTGTGGCATTAAATATTAAATGCATTTAATTCTTCAAGAATTATTTTGTTAATTATTAGTTTACATTTGATTTCCGAGAAATATTAACTAAAATATTATCAAACACTTTTGTGTTTCTAAAGAAACTCAGCTGAATATTAAAATTAAGTTTTAAGTTATTGTAATTAACATTGTTTTAATTAAAATTTTTTTGTTGCTAAATATTAATGATAAAATGTTTTAGTTAAACAGTGCATACAAATCTGTGGAAATACGCTCACAATTAAGTAGTAATACGGGTATTATTTTATATATTATATATATATCATATATATTATAGATATAAATTATTATATAATATATATATATAATATATATATAATAGTATGTTCTATAATAATATTTATAATATTTATTATATATTATATAAGCCCTTTTCTGTTTAAGACATGGCAATTTTGATTTTTTTTTTTTAATATATTGCTATGTATGGCTACCTCAATGATTTCAGTGGTACCGGAAACATAATCAATTCGCAAGTGCAGAATATTTTAAATTAATTTTTAACAAAATACAGAATTTTTGCTTAAAATATTTTAAAAATGAAATATCTCTCAAAAAGTGACGACGACTTAACAGAAAAAGACAAATTACATATTGAGAATCACAGTATAAGCTTATGCAGTAGAAAGAATAAAAAATAATTAAAATAAATATCATCAAAAAGTACGACACTTACAGTAAAACAATTGGACATATTTGAAACCCATTACATTATAAAAATTAGTTACCAATATGTAAATAAAAAATAATAAAGAATAATAATAATAATAAAAATTAAAAAATTACAAATTAGGGGGCTCGAGCGAACGGGGGACAGAGGGGGGACGTTTCCATACCCCTTAGGGGAGGGGAGGAACCCCCGACAAACCCAAATACCAAAGAGCGGGGTTCGGGAGACCATCCCGGAGGAGGATATAGTAACCCTACCCTTTCGTTCCCACGGAAGGCAGAGAGACCCCGTCTCCTGCCATCAGAAGGTTAAAAAAGAAGAAAAAAAATTTAAAAGTACGGTAATAGGTGCCTGGTCTGGTCCTATATATTTTTTAACCATTCCCGTTACCACTGAAATTCATTGTTGTATCATATAGTAGCCATATATTAAAAAAAAACAAAAAAAAAATTCAAAAATGCAGGGAAAAATAAAATACTCACACAAAGTGTAAACAACAGTAAAGGTCCTAATATATATAGTAATATTATATATATAAATGATAATATAATAGGATAGACTTATATATATTATAGATATTATATATTATAAATATATATATATAGCAATATTATATATATAATATAGAATGAGTTATATATATGGCATATTAGTCGATACTGGTATCTTTACTACCAAGGATCTATTTCAAGCCAACCTCACAGAGCTTAACCGAGTTAATTCCTCTCCTAAAGTTTCGCTGATCACAAAACTGGTCATAAGGTAATGAAGATTAAATTTAGGTTAAGTTAAGTTAGGTTAGGTTATGGTTAGTTACCTTAGGTTAAGTTATGTACTGTAGTCAACAGTACAGTATCCTACTAAATATGGCCTATACTATAATATAAAATAATAATATGAGTATTATATATATTATATATATTTAAAACTATATAAATCATATATAGTTATATTATAGAATATCCTAATATGAAATATAATATATATATATATAAATAAGAGATCAAAGTTACTTAAACGCAAAAACGGAACGGGAATCGATGCAAAAAAAAAAAATTTACATGTAGCCTTTATGATACATAAATGGATGTTCTAGGAGCGAAATGAATTTTTTTTGTTCTATGGGGTCAAATAAGGTTAGGTTAGGCTAGGTTAGGTTAGGTTAGGTTAGGTTAGGTTAGGTAGGTAGGTTAGGTTAGGTTAGGTTAGGTTAGGTTAGGTTAGATCTTACTTCTACATTCTTTGTTGTTTGACAATTGCATTTAAAAAAAATTCATAATGTACCTGAAATGCTGTTGTTTTTCCACACATTAGCTAACATATAAGATGTGAATGGTTCGGTAGCGGCCTGCTCTTGGGATTTCATTTTTAATTTTCCACCATTCACTTTCGATGGTATTCGTATGTACTTTCGTTTGAGAGTTTACAAAATTTATGGAATGGTTCACTTTAAGGTGGTTTAAATGTATTTCTTCTAATTTACGATAGCCTTTCCATTCATCAGTTATTACATTTGTTCCTGGGGCTATATTATTCCTTTCAAGAATTTTCTTTAAGTTTCACTAGTCCTATTTGCTACAGGTATAAAAACATTTCCTAACTCTTCAGTACCTCCCAAAACCATTTATTTACATTCGTCCCCTAAATATCAAATATCTTTTTTTTTCTCAAAAAAGATGCGTGATCTCTACGGTTTTAGATGGTCCTCCTATCTTTTCTTTAGAATTAAATTTCGCCACAACTTCTCTAAAAAAATATAATAATCTATTACAACCCTCTTAATAATAATGTTTACTTAAAACTTTAAAACACTACTTATGTGACACATCTGATAAAAAATATAACAACGATAATTTTGAAAAAATTCACATTATCTTATTTTACTTATTAAGAAAAAGGGGCGTCGAGTTACTTTCATTTTCTTTGCGACACCGGCATGCGAAAAAATTTTGTTTGATCGATATTTTGGCATCTTTTTCGCACTTCGGATTTTTTAAATCAATATTAATTTTATAGTGTGATAAACGGATTGACTTGGCAACTCGTGACAGTGCGATCTTTTGGCAATGTTTTATATAAAAAGATTGATTTTCGAACACTTATTGGTGATCAGGACACTCCGGACTAATCGTAACTCCAATACACTACTTAAGATTCTCAGGTTACGAGTTCGCATCGGATTCTTTATATTATATGTAAGAAAGTAAAGCTATCTAAACTAGTTCTTAAAATAGTAAGGCAACGGAGGAAGGAATTGCTAATGCCTTATATTATTATTCCATTTCGCCGCATTAAGTTTGGGGATTTCTAGTAATATCTCTTCTTGTTTGATTTTACATGATAGCGATGTAAGTTCATTGGTTATGTATTAGCGCGTGTGGGGCGTTTAAGCTGGTAATTCGTTTATGAATTTTCTATGGATATATATTGTTATTGCACCGACTCCATATCGTAGT